>VZTU01020375.1:0-15132 GCA_013400835.1 Zapornia atra | reverse complement strand
GCCCGGGAGCGAGCGGTGGCGGAGCGCGGCCCCGGGGGATCCCCCTCGCCATGCAGACCCGGCGGTGCCTGCTGCCTCCCGAGGTGAGTGAGCGGCGCCCAGCCCTCCGCCCCCAGGCCCGGGAGGCCGGGGTACCCCACTCCCCAGGCCCCTAACGCCCGGAGCGAGGCCCCGCGGGCGGGCGGGGAGGGCTTCGACGCTTCAGCGGAGCCGCTGTGTCGCCGACACCGCCCCGGCCCAGGGCCTGGGGTCTCAGGGTGCCCCATCGCCCCGCCGCCCTTGTCGCCCGCACGCCGCCAAGGGGAGAGGCACTCCGCTACCGGGGGGAAAGGCAACGATCGCCCCTTAGCCCTTACTGGCGGCGACGCTGGTCTTCCGAGCCCCCCCGCCCCGCCATTCCGCTCTGGCCCCGGGTGCCTGGATNCGGGCAGCCTGGGCTCCCGGCCCGGAGAGGGGAGGATCCCTGTTTGCATCTCGTGCCCTTTTTATGGCCTGATCTCCGTTCTCTCCCCGGGCAGGGAATGTTACTTGCTCATCGCGATGTGTAACAAGTCACTCCTGCAATGGTGGTAGTGGTGGAGGGGGATGGGGCGGGCGGGATGCGTTTTATAACATCTCTAATTACGTGAAACTGTGGTCATGTCTCACTCTAAGAATAACTGGCACTCTTGGCATGTCAGACTTTTTGCAGAGGTGGGTTAGTTACTGGCTCATAAATGTTACGTTTAAATAGGTGTATATGATGGAGGGTGGCTAAGAATTGGTTTTTTATTTTGTTAACCAGACTGAGAAGCAAGTAGCAGATGGGAATTGATAGACTTTATGCTTTTGTGTTAACTATCTTGTTTATTTATAGACGATTTTGTGACAGAGGTTTTTCGAAGGCTTAATTTTTACACATTTTCATTCAATTCAAATATTGCAAGTTGACTGTATACAGACTCTCAAATTCTAGCCACCTTTTTATTAAGTTAGATTAGAATTTCAGAATAACACTACTCTGGATGTTTCAGTCCAGGCGGAATCCAAAGCTGCCTATTTTCTTTAGGTGGCAGTTTACTGACTAGGCAGTCTTTTAAAACACTGTAATTAACTTTTATTAGCAAATCATTTTTGATTGCATGGAATGAATCCAGATTTTCAATATACCTTCAGTGGTTGAAACATCACAATCCTTTGTTACTGCCTGAACCCAGTAGTGCACTTCTTTATATAAAGTTATGGCATGTGATACAAAATGAGAACAACAGTCTCCTTGACCCAAGAGAGACAAAATTAAAAATCTCATGAGAGGTTTGGGGAGCCTGAAATGGAAGCTGAATAAGGCCTAAAATCTCAAACAAGCTTCCCTCTAATTCAAACCCTGGTCTGCACCTAACAAGTTACCATGTTCTGGCACAGTGTGATTGATGATTATTGCTTTATGGTGCCTTATTTAGTGTGTGAAAAAGAAAGAAAAGCACCCCGAAACTGCACTGCTGAGTCTTGATATTGGGTGTTATTTTTGTATGTTAGCTTTGAGTTAGTTATTAGGCTGCGGATTAAATACTTTCAAACACACATTTCAGGATCTGAGGCCTGGGGCTAAGACTGAGGTGAAATACAGTTGGGGTTTTTTTTTTGGTTTGGCATAAAGTCCAGCTGTGATTGTCTCAGGGAACAAAGGTAGAGACTGAACAAAGATGCAGTACTAAAACTTGTGGCCAAAGAATGATAAGCTTTTAATGTCTGTTGTTGCCTGTCCACTAGCTGTGCCGACTTTAACAAAAAAGAGCTTCCTAGTTTTCAGGCTTATAGGCTGTCTATAAAGGTTTACCTGGAAGTGATTTTCAGAAATACTAGAGTGAAGTTTTGCTTTTGAATAAAAGTTGGCTTAAAGAAGTAGATTTTAGGAAGAAGTTGTGTATTCATGTTTTGGTGATCAGAAAGATCACTAAGCTGAGGATCTTCCAAATAAATTAAGTTTTTTGACAGAAAATCTGTTTTCAGTATACGGTTAGTCTGCATGCTGATGTATTGATGATCTTTTCCAGAACATTGTTGGAAGACACTAGTATATTCATAGACTGCTTTGAAAGTTTTATATAAAGGCTACAGTTTATTTTTTTAATGAGATTGAGACGAAAATCTCTGAAGAAATTGAATGGTGGCCTGTTATAGAGCTCTATTTGTGATTCTTTGAGACTTTAACTTTGAAATGAACAGAAATGTGAACTAAAATGCTGTTTTCTTTCCTGTTGTTTTCCTGTTGTGAAGCACTGAGAAATGTGACTATACAGTAATACCAAAAGTTTACTAAGCTTTTTGTATTGATACATCAAGAATAAATGGCTAAAAGTAAGTTAAAGCATTGAGTTTTAGGTGATAAAAACAGTTTTTACTTCTGTTTTGGCTGCATCTTACAACACTGAGAAAATTACATCAGTTGATTTGAATGGGAAGTTTTAAAAGATATATCAAGGATCCCTCAATTATACAGTATTTCCTACTTGAAATTCAGGATACGCATTCATACAGATTTATTTGAGTAGCGACTAGAGCAAAACATGCTGTATAGTTATCAAAAGAATAGCACACTGAAAAAAAGTGTGATGAAACTAAATATCATTATAATAAAGTTGTATTTTATATAAACATAATATTTATTTTATAGGCATATATGGTTCTATTTTTACAGAAAAATACTTTCCTACTTACTGTTTGATTGGTTGGGTTTCGCTTAATTGAAACTAAAGTGTAATACAGTTTGGTTTTCTTAGCTGTTAAGATTCTTTTTAGACATTGAACATTTGTAGATTTTAAGGGTTCCTGTTAAATCTTAATCAGTGTAGTTCTCCACTAGTGGTTGTGGGAAGGAATGAGTGAGTGTCATGCCTAGGGTATTAAGCTACATCATTCCTTTAAATGTTATTTTCTAGAGAAAATTACGTGACATTGCAGATCCTAGGACCTTTTCATTGGGATTAATAGAATGCTGCACACGGTGCTTTTGTCTCTGACATTGCCTGAATGTGCTTTATGATGTTTTCCCCCTTTTGCACATCATAAGTTTGCGTAAGTTTGGGATGTTTAGGAATGCTGCTATTCAGACTGCTGTGAAAGACGGGCGGAATAGGCAAAAATACTTCTAAGATGAGTTTATATGTATTCTTCCACTGAATCTTTACAGTATTGTTTACTACTGGAATATTAGAGGAGATAAGTAGAAATGTGTAATATTGATGTTTATTTTTAATTTTTTTTGTACATCAGGCTGGAGGTGAATGGCAGAGGAAATCCATAAAGGGTCACTTAAACTATTCTAAAGGTCGTTACTAGAGAAATCTGTGTAATTTAAAAGCATAGGTTAAAGACCGTGTGTGTGGAGAGGAACTTATGGGTGACAACACTGGGTAGATTGTTCTTTCCATGTTACTCCATCTAGATCTGTTCAAGTGGGAGTTGACTTAAAGAAGCAAGTCTGGTCAGTTGAATTTTACACAGGCATAGTTCTGGTAGACTAAAAAAAGGGCAAAAAAAAAACCCCAGAGAAAATTATAAACCATGTGAAAAACAGGTGTAGAGTCACAATCTGTAGATTTTCTGTGTTTCAGGAAGTGTGGAGCTAGAGTGTTCTCTGAATAGCTTGTGTGATGTTTTCAGTCTAAGTATAAACTAAGGCAATAGTTTTTTTAGTTATGAAGGCTAGTGAGGAGGGAGCTTAAGGAAACTTCAATGTTGTTTTGCCTCCATGTAAAATTGGGTAATTTGGAAATGTCAGTATGTGGCAGTCTGACCATATATTATGTTTTGAAGTTTTGGTGCCCACTTACTAAACTTTTCACATACTGTATCCCCAGTATGCAAGTATGTTGGGCAAAGGGAAAAAAGGACTTCAGTGCTGGATTTCCACTTGCATTGTTTTTTCACTTGTGTCTATGATCTTGAGTAGTAATTACTAACCTTCACATTGAGTCATTTGCAGATAATGCTAATGGCTGTACCCTATATATTGTCTCTATCCTGTATATAGAATATATAAATATCTCTGTCTTGTTTGCTCTATGTTATTATTCCTTTTATCTCTGATGGCCACTGAAACTACAAATCTACCATATGAGTCAGCAGGGTCACCACAGTATCAGTTGAAGTGAATATGCTGAAGGGCCAGAAGAATTTGGTATGCTCTGCTAGGGTCATCTAGGTTTTTCTATCAAGAATTGTACTGCATGCTACTAACCTATCTTTTGTTTCTGTTTTCTGTACTCCCCCAACCTCCTTTTAATTTCAACAGAAAACTTGAGGAATTTTTTTAAGAGATTGATTGCATAATGAAGCTGAGTGGGAGTTTACAATTGGAAATTGTTTTGCCAGTTAGTAATTTTTCTTAAAATTGTTTTGTCGGATTTCTCTTACTGGTTTGATTCCAACATATTAACAGAAGTAAAAAGCTTTCTAGTAGAGGCTTGAGACATCACCTGATACTTTAGGTAGTGATGCTGCATATGGCTTTGTATATAAAATAATGCTGTAAGGTGTCTTTGCTAGTGTCTTCCTGGGTTTTTTGGCCTGGCTCAAGCTGAACTGATGTTTGCCATGGTTAGAAAGCAGCACTAAAGCCTAATGTAGACAAGGCTGGAAGTGTTATTTTCTCCTATTACCTATGTATGAAAGTCCTTACATGTTGTAGATTTTGGCAACTATTTTAGGCCGTTCCCCAGCTATTCTGTATTAGTGACAGAGGAACTAGGCACGATCACAGATGTTTTGAGCCTTTGCCTGCATTGAGAAAACCCCTTGTCCAGTTAAGAGTTAGACATGCTGTCTACCAGATTATGACTACATTTACTGGTAACGTTGTAGTGTGGATCTTAGTTCTTGTACTTCAGTTTTGCCAAAGAGCAGTTGTGGGCCTGCATAAAAAGGTAAGGTGTACAGTATATGTCTTAAGTGTGGTGTCTGGTTTTTTTGCTAGTGAAGTGGCAGCTGGGAGGAATGTTTCTTCTCTCTTTCTAGTGTGTAATAGAATAATAAAACTTAATCTTTATGCATGTGCTCTAAGAACGTATATATTTCACTTCAAGTTTACAATTTTATTTTGGGAGGTAATATGGCTGAAATACATCAGAAAATTCATAGAAGATTATCAATGGAGGAACATAGACTGGTACATTTTTCTAAAAAGTAGTATGATAGACTTAAAAGGAGTTTGTAATGTTCAGTGTAAGAAGCAGATCAAAGAGCTTTCTAAATCACGTAATAGCTTCTTTATCTGTGACTGACACTGACTATTAGAGGAGCTTTTCTGTTTCCAGATGCAGTTTTGTAGTGTCAAAACTTTGCTTTGAACTGAGCATACATGTTGACTTACCTGTTTGCACTCCAAGTGTGATCTAGATGAGTGATTTAGGATCACTAAAATAAAGATAGAGCTGTTTGAAACTATGAATTTATAGTGTGTGTGTGTTTGTTACAAATTCAAGAAGAATTGTTAAGTCATGTGAATATACAAACATTTATTGTTTGGTGGGTTGACCAGTCATACTATTGGAAGTTTGGGAGATAGTACACGAAAAAAAAGTAGGTGTTTTCAGATCTGTGAGGGTTTTCTGTTTCTTAGCTACTATTTACTGTTCTTTTAACCCAGACAACAAAACAGTTCTCTCATCTGTTTCCTTCTTCAACAGCTTTGATTTTTTTTTTTCCTCTCATTTGTTTGAATTGTTGGATTTTAAGAGTAAAGTTTAAGAATGGTGTCATTAGCAGTTAAATGTGGTGCCCAGTTCCCGGTGCTCTAGATTCCTCGGTTTGTGTTAGCTCAGACCTCATTCTGATCTTGGGCATGCCACATATCCAGTATCTCTGAGATCGACTTTGATGAGCCATGTGTGGGTGACTTAGGTAATCCCTGCCCGAGTCATCTGCTGGCAGAATTAAATTTGTATTCCCTTTTCAAGTTCTGCAGCTCTGAGCTTTGCATATCAATTTAAACAAAATCAAATTAATTTTGTTTCTACACCAGATTGGGAAGTGCTGTGACTGAAGAGGTAGCACATTTACTTTTTCTGCTTGTGTTGTAGAGAAGGAAAGAGAAGTGGGCCTCAGTAATCAGAGGAAGGGTGGGTATCTGATACTCTCTCAAGCATGATATGAAAGAGAGGACCATATATTTTGTGTCTCTATGCGTGTCATTTCCACTAACAGTTGAAGAGGGATAATGCTTACCTGTCTTTTTAGGACATAACAGATCCAGGAAGTATGTTGGCTGACGTCATGTAAAGCAGAGGACAGAGAACTGGGTTTGATTAAGCTGATGCTTAAAAGAGCTTAGTTGTTCTTGAGTTGAGTCAGTGCAGTGTGCTGGTCCAGTGATAAAGCAGCTCCCATCACTCTAGCTGAGACAGTGGGAATCTAAATCCAGGTTAGTTTCTGATGGCTGGAACTTATTTTCCACCCATAATTTTGTAGAATTTGTGAAAGATTTTGTAAGTATCAGAAATTCCTAAGAGATCTGGAGATAGAATGGTGTTTTGTTTTGAATTAAGAGATATGTTGAATGAATTTTATAGTGTAAATTGAATCTATTGCTATATGTACCCAAGTCCTTTTAGATACTTTATTCGTTAAGCATATTCTTCTACCATCGGCGGAATGAAAGAAGCTTGGGTTTTTGTACATTTAAATCCTTTTTCTCCTTAGTATCTTTCCCCTTCTTCCCCCCTCTGCAATAACCCCAGCTTTCTCACATTACACCATAATACTGTGTTTTTTTCAGAGCTGTGTGGGTATTGATTGCCCAGCAGGTTGCTGCCAAAAATACATGGAGCATCTTGCTTTTCCCTTGGAGGACAGTCATTTGGATTAGTTATTACTGTGCAGATATTAATTTTCATGAACTTTTTTTTTTAAAGATGAGCACAAAAAATAGTAAGTAAACAATATGATCCCATAATCTTAATTTCATAGGAGATGAGATTAAAGATAGAACAATTGAAAAATGTTAGTTGAACACTTACCAGTCTGCAGATTGTCCTCTTAATTGTGTTGCTGGGACTGTGAATATTCGTTGTAGGGTGGAGGAGACACAGAAGTTACATGGTTCAAAGATACCCAGCAAACCAGTTATGTCAATGTAATTTTTTATTCCCTATGTGCACTGTAATGCAAATATGAACACTTAATATGAATTGAGGTCATATAAAAGTTCTCTTTGACTATATATATATTTTTTTCATTTATCTAGCAGTCTATTTAAAATTGCATGCTCTTCTGCACTGCTGTAGAAATACATGGTATACAGCTTGCTCCTGAGACTAGTATCTGATCTTTACCTTTTGGGGTTTATACTTCAATATATAGCCACTGTTTCTGTTTGGCCAGTTTGTGAGTTTAGCAGAGCATATTGGTCGTTGTTGTGACAAAGTTAAAATGTGAATGCTGTGGTGGTTAACTAAAAATGAGTATTTTAGTGACCTGGTATTTGATGAACTTGAAAGTATGTGCAAAGCCCACTTCTTAAGTTATATTATTAACAGATTGCTTTAAATGGTATGTATATTGAAAGAGTCTCTTAACTGAAACATCAAATTGCAGTGATTGTAGGGATTTCATACTGTGTTCTTGTATAAATGATGAAGGCTGAATAAAACACTGCTATACTTCATGTGTTTTACAATTCATTCTTGATTCTTTATATATGTAACTTTGAAAGGTCATTACTTAACTTTAAGCATCTACCTGTGTATTTTTGTGCTTTTAAGTAATTATGAGTCTACTTGCATAATAGCCTCTCTACTGTCTTTGCTTCAGTTTTAGTTAACAAGTCACCTATAGAATGTATTTTAACCTATTGCTGGAACTTGCACATAGATTTTTAAAATTAATTTTTTTATACTCCTGTAGAATGAACATGGGGTTTATTAGGATGAGAATCAAAGACTTTCTTGAGACTCATGGGCAGTAGATAAGAGTATATGTAGTGATTTTATTCCCTCATTCTTTTCCTATAATGCCCTTCATGGTTATATTTTCTCTCTTTTTTTTTTTCCCCCATTAAGCTTCATTTCTGTACAGATGGCTTGTAGACGTAGTTGAACCTTCTACTTTTAGGAAATGTATAAATAGTGGTTCCTATGTAGTTAATAAAGCTTGCCTTAACTAGAGGTTTCAAATACATAAATCCTTGAAATTGTATTTTACAGTCTAAAAGACTGAGGGTCTAAAAATTCATGAAAGAGCCATGATGACAAAAAATAATTATGAGGGTAGGTAGAAGACAAGTTGACAGTTACAATGATGTCTTATGTTTTGACTGTTATTTTGGCCATGTGGATTTTTTTGGGGTTTTTTTATAGCTGTTTGGGCTAAAGACTTCCATTTATGTTTGCAGAGTGGATGCATTGCTGTTGCTATTGGCTTTGTTCCCACCACTCCTAGAAGTGAGAAATAATATGTGGCTAATAAGGTTGTTTACAGCTGCTTTATACCAGTGGCTCTGAACAGTTATGTTGAAACATAAGTTTCTTCTTTTTTTTTTTTCCTTTCTTTGTCAGAGGAAGAATGGGTAAGGAGAAAGAAAATGGACATAGGAAGAAGTGAATGAAGGAATGTGTTTGAGAGGGGGGAAAAAAGACTAACATGAGGAAAATGAACACAAGAAGAGTATACTACATTATGAAGGAGGGATAAAGAAAAGAGGTCAGGATTAATGGGTGAGCAGAATCAATCACAGTATCAGTAGACAAAAGAATTAGCTGAGGTTTCTCAGTTTTTGACTGAGAAATGCTGCATTTAGGAGCATTTAATGTTTTTAGAGCTCCATAAGATTTCTGAAAACTGTATTTTTTACTCATTAATAATGAACGCTTCCATTTGGGGGTGGGGTTATTTGCTACACCTTTGTTTCTTTTGCCTGCCAACAATGATACAAAATTATAGGCCCTTAGTTTTATAACTAAAACTTTCCTGAGTCTTACATAAATTTTAAATAAATGTCCCAGTTGATTTATTATGCAACTGGAGCAATGAAAAAAGCCTTTACTGTGAATCTGATTGCAAGTTACTCACTGTTTCTGTTGGTTAGTGCTTGGTCCTTTCAGCACTGTTAAAAACATGCTAATGGGCCTCGGCATAAATGAGACTCATACTCAGAAATCGCAGTTTCAGGACTTGCTGTTGTGGTACTGAGTTGTTGGATGTACTGAGTTGTATTGAGTGGGCTATTAGTGACAGATGACTTTTGAGACATGATGCGCTGTGAACATCAACAGTGTTGTTAGATCATGATCACAAACAGGGGGTCAACTTTGCTGCATTTGACAAGACCACAGTATGGTGTTTGTTAATATCCCCTGTGTGGTTATGTGCTTAATCCAGGTGTGATATGAATAGAAAGGTCAACAGAATAGGAGAAATAAAATTGTTAATGGGAATTAGAAGTTACTTCCTTTGAGATAATTTTAGGCATGAGAGAAAAAATTCTTAGGTCTCTGAATTTATTTTTTAGGGATGCACAGTAATCCAGCCCTGGTTAACATAGGGTTTGAGAAATAGTAACTGATTGCAGTCTATCATTATGATATTTCCTACTAAAAGGGCGTGTGCAGGTGATTTTAGAACATTGTTATGTTACATTACTATTAAATGAGTACAACTTATCAGAGCAGCATTGGAAAGATAAAGATAACTAGTCCTGACTGCTTTTCAGTAGAAAGTACCTGCGGACTTTCACTTTTACTCTGTAGAGATTGTCCTTTCTTTAGAGAGAGCTCAGTCCATAAATTGTGTCACTTCTAGCAGCTTGTCTCCCCAAGTTGGTACAACTCTGCATTGATGGGCTAGTAAATGGTAGCAAAGTGGTTCCCCTCTTTGCCCGTTGTCCTTTCCATCTGCCCCATTCTGGTTGCCTGGCAATTCTGGTTTTTGTTATCAGATACGGATTTTGCTCACGGCATCTACAAGTATCAGCCCCTCCTGGGTTATAAAAAAGACAGTTCCTTGCCAGTTGTAGACACTTAATTACAGATTCTAGGGGACCTGGGTCAGATTTTCCCTGATTGTCCAAATCTAAGAAACATCTGAAAGAATGGACTGTATATTTGGGATTCATTCTTGTTTCTACCCTATATTAGAAAGAAGAAAAACTCATGAAGCATTAGAATATGGGATTAATCCACTCTGAGATAAATAGTGTGTGACTTTAAATACTTTTATTCTTCAAGCAGATTGTTACATTGATGACATTACCTGAAATCTATGCACAAATTAAGAAACATGATTAAATTTGTTTAATGCACTGTGCATTTTGCTTTGTGGTTTGTAGCGTTTTAAACTTGGGAGTTGTCTGAAACAAAGTGTTACAAAACATCAGATACATAAACCACTGCATTTTGAAATGAGCTGTGTGAGCATGTCAGTTCAGCAAAGGATTTTCTCTCTCTTTTTTTTTTTATAACTGTATTCATCTGGAAACACTTGCATTGAAGGCAGCACTGCAGTGTAAACCTATCTGTTTGCTCTTCCAAAGAGCTGGGGTTGGATACTTTTCAAGGCAATAGAAAGTAGTTCCATAAGAAGGACGTGTGGTTCCTGTCTCTAGGTGCCAACGACCCTGCCTTTGCAGTGTTTGGGCTTTTGGGCAAGGCTGGCTTTTAATTTCTCCTTGAAATAGCAAAAAGGGTAGGAAATGGAATTTATTTTCTACTACCAGCTATTATAAAGCAGGTGTCGATGTAGGTTGAGCTGCTTTCTCTTATTTACTGGAGGACAAAGGTTGATAAGACTGCAATAATTTCTCTTGTCTCCCTGTTGCTTTTGGCTGATACATTCTATAATGCTTTGAAGTCGCTGCTCTTTTGACTGCCTTACTACTGCTCTGGCATGTGTGAATGTCTCCTTATGGAAAGTTGGCTGGAGACAAAAGTGGAAATAATAGCTTTAAAATGGCAGGAGGAAATTCAAGGGAAAAGATGCAAATATTAGTGGAATAATTAGAGAGACCCTGTTCTGCTTTAGGCATTGTCCATCTTTCTTTGTGCAGTTGATTGGAAAAAAAGACAGACCAGTGCAACATTGAAATATATCTTTTGTCAGCATTCATGGGTAGTGAGCTGGTACAAAGTGGTGTATTACACAGAAATAGCCTGCCATGCCCCAGTCTACTCTTTCATTAATTTACATTGAGTAAATGAATTGTGAATTATGAGAAATATAACTGAATGATACTTGGTTGTCTTGAGCTTTTGGTGCAGGAAAAGGATTAGCAGTGGCTGTATCCTGTTTACATTTGTTACATCTCACTTCTTGCTGCTGTTTTTAGTATTTCTGATTAAATGGATTTATGGCAAGTTTTAATAAGATTTTTCTAATCCCAAACTGTTTCTTAGACAAAGTACTTTTAAAATAACCTGTTGTTATTTTCTGAGTCTCCTTTAATAAATTAGAATCTTGAGAACAATTTTTTTCAGGTTGCATTGCATGGCTGAGGGTCACTGTAGGGTTCTGGACAGGTAACAGCAATGGAGAATGAAGCTTGCCTTCTTTCAGTTAGTGTGGACGTAGAGACTCCAGGTGCTGTTGTGACAAGAGTATCCTGAGGCAGGTCTGGAGGACTGCCTTTGAAGAAGGAGTGTTCCTGCATAGTATCTAGTCTTCCTACTCACATAAATTCCTAAAAAAAAATAATGCAAACACATTTTCATGTGAAACTTGACCAAAAGTTGCTGCTTCATTTGAGAGAGGCCAAGACAGAACCACTGTGAGGTGAAAAATCGTTGGGCACATGATAAATGAGAATTACTCAAGCATTTAATCACTTGAGTGAAGAAATCCCACCTTTTCCACTTGTGAAAATTTAGCTTCCAGATTAACTGATCAGATAAAATAATTCCTATTGTGTAACTCATGTGTGCTGAAACTTGTCACCCATTTCCCCTCCTGTTTTAAGTACACAGTTATCTATTAACGTAACCCCCTGCTGTAGTATTTCTTCTGTGTAGCTTTTATTCTTGCAAAGTTGGGTGGGGCCTGAATACACCCCTTGTCTGTAGTCTCACTGAATCTGCCATCTGAGAGTTCCAGACTGTAGACAAGCTAGGAAGTAAGGATACCAGCATTGAAAGCTGGGTTTGTATTTAAGATAATGTCTAGTTAAACTAATCTAGCAATAATAAAGTGCCTTAAAATGGCTGCAAGTGTATTCCTGCCTACTCAAAGATACCTTCTAACTAGTAGCACATTATAGGTGATCTGTAGTGTAGTTAAGAGTTGGATCCTTGCCAGTAGGTGGAAGCATCTTTTAGCATCTCTTAATGCTTTAAGCTTTTTCCTCTCTTTTTTTTTAAACATAGTATCAAAATGGCTTCATTTTCAGTCTCTTTGCATTTATTGCAAGCTATTCCAATTTGTGCTAGTTCAGGTTACTTCCAATTAATTCTGTAAACATTTTTTACATTCTTTTTTGTGGATGTTATTTCTAATTTTACATTTTTAAAGCTCTTATATTCTTCATCCTCTCTTTATTCTGGGCACGTCTCTGCTTGTCAAATTTCTCTTCAATTTCTGTTTTGCTTTTGCAGTAATTGGCAGCCGCCCTCTTGGAGCTCCCGAGGGAAATCATACACGTAGGGTATAACCAAAGCAGCACCTGAGTGATACCACTGTAGGGCAGGAGACTGAAGAGTTCAGCCAACCATCAGCAGGAGAGATAAGAAACTGTGAAATGTGCAAAGTAAGCAAACCGGAAGAGCAGAGACACTGGGCCTCCTGTGTTTGTCATGATCTTAGGTCTCAGTAGGCACATAATTTTTTTAAGTGGAAGTTTATTATTTTAAAGTGTGATGGAACCCTTTTTTAGCAGTGTGTATGGTCTGTGAGAAACCACATAATCACTAGGTTATATGTTACTGTGAATATTCTTGACTCTCCTTTGTAGTTATTCTTTTTGTCCCTGATTTTTATTTAATACAGTTCTCTTACATTAACTTCCTATTGGAAAAAGAATTTGGGTCTGTTGTCAACTTCCTAATTTCTTCAGGAAATCTAAACCTTATAATTTACTTCTTTTTAAAGTTTGCTTTTTGTTTAAATATATTACTTTCACGTCTTTAAGCATGCTTTGATTTTTCTATTGGTCTTTATAAGGGAAGATGGCTGCTGACAGCGAATGTTTAATTGTAAACAAAAAGCTGTGGGACTTCCAGGTAATAGGTCTTTAAGGCTTTCTTTGGAGCCTGGTAACAATTGATTGGATCTGTGTTCTTCTGTGTTGAATGGTTACAGACAAAAAAGTTATTACCTGGGAAGAATGGAACAAGGAAAGTAGATCAGAATCAAAACAATGAATAATAAAGCTGTACTGTTGCCCTGAATATTGCTTGCCTACAAGGCTTGTTGGCTTAGAGCACTGGTAACAGCACAGCACATTTCAGCTGTAGGTTGCTAGGTCTGATCCATTTCTGATCGGTAAAGATTGAACTTCATGGTTAATGTATGACTGACTGGCTCATGTGAAATGTCTTTGATGTTCATGATGCAGTTGACAAGCCTTGTTATAAATCACAGATTTGTCATTAATTGATCCATCTTTTCAAAGAGGTCATGAAAACTAAACCATTTTCCTCTACCTACAGGCCAGGATGGGACATGGTAGTGGTACAGATAACCTTGCCCCACTACCATGTGTGCTTAATATCCCTTTGAAAAAGCTTATCCTTAGGAAGCCTTTCAGTAGAATTAAACTTCCTAACCTCCCTTTTTTTTGCATGCATATCTGAAGATCTTTGTTATATAATAATTTCTGTTATTGTCCAAGTATCCAAAATTCATCTTGGCTTACAGAGGTAGAAATATACATGGCATCAGAAATCTTACTTCTGTACAGGAGCAGTTCTGTTGGCATACAAAGCTGTGGGATTTACTCTGAGTTTGGAAACGGTACTACTAAGGGTGCTACTGTTCAGTTCATTAGTTTCCTGGAATTATTACCATAGCTTATTTCTGAAAAGAATAATAAACAACCCTGGGAAAATTGTAGTGTAACACAGAGTATCATGTTTCCTATGTGGAGACTGGATTTATTTATTTAGGGTTTTTTTAAGCTCAGTTTATTTTGCTGGAGCTTTAATATTTTTGTAACATATGCTGCTGCTTCATCGGTGCACCAATAAATATTTCATCCACCTACCAGGTCAAATACAAGTACCAGCAAACCTTAAAACTGGACTTGCAACTTATTTCATTGTTCTTGTTGCACTGTCATAGACTAGTCCCTTTTCTTTGTTCAGGGCATGTTGTATTTTTGAGCTATGTTGACNNNTCTTGTTGAGCTATGTTGTCTGTTAGGATGCAGCCTGTGAAAATGAGCATGTGACCTATGGAATTGTTGTAGTTAGGAGAACAAGACAGTGTCTTCTGAAGACTTTTTTTTTTCCTTGGGTCCCCCCTGCTATTGAAGTTTGATGCTATTGTGGTTTTTGAGAGAAACTGCTTTTAGGAAATGAAGGGAGCCTGATTGTAGGGGGAATAATTTAAAGACAAAAACAGTTCAGTAGCTGTTAGAAAATCAGTGGGAAGCTGATGAATACAGTTTACAGAATTCGTAGGGTCATGAATTTTTGTTGAGTATCAAAGCTACTAGCTATTATTTTTGGAAGGCCTATTGTAGAGTAATATAATTAACTTCTGAGGCTAGCTTTGTAAACTAAGCGTTACAGTCAAGGTCATCAGGAATACAAGGACTCTTGGAAGTGCTGCCTCACTCTGTGGGTTCACAGTGAAGTGAAGAATAATAGTAGGTAGGTAGCAGCGTATTTTTTATTAGCAGCTTTTTTTCACCATAATACTGGAGTGCAATAGTGGCATAGTGCATAAATCCCTGAATTTAAAGCTGCAGANAATCCCTGAATTTAAAGCTGCAGATGTAATCCAAATCATTTGAAGGCTCGCAGCATTTGTCAGACGTGCCTGTCCTAGCTGCAGTTGTGCATTGAAAAACCATGGTTTGTGGCAGAATTACCAATCATAAAATACATGTTTATATTTTCTTTCTAGGATCAAGTAGAACACACTGATTCAGCAGAACTGGCTGGTTGTGCTGCAGTCATCATGAGTAGGCACAGGGTCATTCGTTTCTTAACATATGTATAAGAGAAAAAG
>VZTU01020372.1:18476-37635 GCA_013400835.1 Zapornia atra | reverse complement strand
TTCAAACCACTTAATGAGTTAAGTGCTTAAATTTAAATTTGGGATTCTTTGTGACTAGAGTTAATGACCTATTTCAATGACATGTGCCAGTTGTTTTTATGGGTAATGAGCCAAGTCCCTGCCTGGTGTAAGTCTCCGGATGTTCCTAGGGGAAATGGAGGGGGAATAATTTAAATTATTTTAATTTTTCATACTTTTTTTTCCCCGATTCACTAATACTGATGAAGTGTCAATAAAAGCTGACATATATTTGTACGTTTAGGATCATGTTATGTTGTCTGAACTCTGGCATGGGTTGGGAAGGTCCTGGAATCAATGCTGTCTAAATGACAGTTGTTGGAGAGAGATTTGTCTGGGAATGGTATTGCTCTCCACTGGTGTTCCTGAATAGGCAAAGAAAAACCTGTCTGGCCACACATCTATGGGATGTTTGGGAATGGTTTTCCTATTGAAGTTTGATGAAGGAAAGCCATTTTTTTCTTGGTATGGAATCCCATACAAGTTGGTATGTATTCTCTGTTGTGTTAAAATCTAATAATCATTGTTACATTGCTCTAATTAAAGCCATAGAAAACAGCAGAGAGCTCTTATCCAATTCATTGTATACATTGTGTGGCTCCTGAAATGCTTCTGGACTCTACAGAGTCGAAGGTTGTACCATGAATCTTATGAAAGAGAATTTTCCTTCAATTTTTGTAATAGCATATCTGATATGAATGATAACCTTGTCACAACGATTTCTACATTCTGACTGATTGGTTGTCTTTTAACCCCACCCTGAACAGAGACAGAGGTACACAGATGTTGTGTATAACATCAGTGAATAGGTAATGCTATATAGATTAGCAATGTGTTTTAAGATTTCACAGATGACTCGCTTCTCAGAGCTCTTTATAACATAACATTCCTTCAGGGGATTTGAAAATGTAAAAAATTACTGTGTTTATTTGGAACTTACAAGTTAAATGAGTAAATATACAACTGAAGAACAGACTGCATACTTAAGGCAAATGCCGTTTTTTATTCCACCAGGTGTGTACCAGATGTCAGTGTCGGAAGCAGCTGTCCCAGGAGAGGAAGTAGGCAGAGTGAAGGCCAAAGATCCAGACATTGGGGAAAATGGCTTAGTAGCTTACAGCATCATTGATGGAGATGGCATGGATATGTTTGAAATTACAACAGATTATGAAACTCAGGAAGGTGTTGTAAAACTTAAGAAGGTGAGTAATACTTACTAAGTGTAGTGTTCTTTGTTGCTGACAGAATATTTGGTAATAATGGATTACCATCTAAGCTAAAATATCAGTAATTGCAATTTCACTTAATTTGTTTCTAAAGCTGTGATTAACTCTTAATATTCCATTTCCCCAGTAGCTGAATTGGAATGGAAGAAAGTAACCAAGAAGAGTTACATAAATACTGTACAGTGGATTAATTGCACAAACTAAATGAATTCATAATAAAAAGTCACGGTAAAATACAATGCCATCAGCTTCATTGTTAATGAAGTTTTGCCTAGTGCTGACAAGTAGCAGACATTCACTGTTGCTTTATGTTCGGTCTGAATAGCCTCATGCCCTATAGTTTGAATTCTTCAGCTGTGCATTGTCCACAATATTGTTCTGAAGGAGTCACAGGCTATGCGAAAAGCAGCAAAAATACCGAGGTGATTTCATATACAATCCATCAGTGTGAACTTTAAAAGCGTTATTAAATGAATTTTAAATTAATTTAATTCATTATTTAAGCATTATTATTTTGCCCTTTTTTTCATTATAGCTATTCATCTCTCTTGGAGATAATCAAAACTCAAAGGAGAAGGACTGGGCAACTTAACTTCAAAGTTAGCCCTGCCCTGTACATTGGGGCAGTCTCTCAGAAAGAGACCCAGAGGTCTTTTCTGGTCAAAACTATGCTGTGGTTCAATTACTGTATTGGTTCTAGAGGTGGGAATGTAGTTTTTATGTATTTTCAGACATGGGTGAACTGTCACACCACTCAATCTATGGGTTAGCATACTTTGTGAATTGTGGTTAGCACCTGCATGATTATTTTGAGGCTCTGATACTGCAACACTGCAGCCATTTCATGTCAATAGCAACGCAGATATGCTGTGACTTTGATCAGGCTCCCAAAAGGACTTACCTCATGAGGCATTGTTTCATCTGCCCTTTGTAAAATGCTATGAGATCTATGGATAGAAAGAACTATGAAATGAAAGCACTGCAAATCATCTTCATATTTCCCCTACTGCTTAAATAATTAAACTTCTCTGTGTCCTATCTCATGGAGTACCCGGTAGCTTGCCAGCTTGGGATAGACCAAGCCTGACGTTTTGTGGGAATCCTTTTCCTATCCATTGCTCTTCTGTGCTACCTGGAAGGTTGCATGAAGAAAAGGTTAATTTTCCCAGTAAGGATGGTTTTCTTGAGTGATACAGGAAGCAAAGAGCAAGACAAGGACTGTCATGATTTTCTGAGTGCCTTCCTATGCTGCTCCATACATAGAATGTAGCTCCTTCCATTTGAGTCTTTATGTTTTTAAATATACACATTTCAGTCCAAGCTTGTTGACAGATGCTCACATGTGTTTTATGTCATTGAATACTAGGGGACTGCTTACTGCTTTTACACTCCAGGTTTTCTAACTGCAGAATGCATTGTTTTCTTGTTTCTTGCAGCTATTAGATTTTGAAACCAAAAAGTCCTACAGTCTGAAGGTGGAAGCAGCCAATGTACATATTGATCCGAAGTTCATCAGCAATGGGCCATTCAAGGACACAGTAACAGTGAAGATATCAGTGGAAGATGCTGATGAGCCACCTGTGTTTTTAAAACCAAGTTATATTTTTGAAGTACAAGAAAATGCAGCATCTGGTACTGTGGTTGGAAAAGTACATGCCAAAGATCCTGACGCTGCAAACAGTGCTATAAGGTATGCTTCATTGGAGCAGGTGGTTTCTTTCTAAGCATTAACTTTTAGAGTTGTTATGCAAGTTATTAAGATAGTGTGATGATAGATCTAACAAAGTAATATTTAATATTCACCCAGAATATTAAAAACCTTAACCATGAAGCGTTGTTTTTATGTCTTGTTCCATAAACTTCTAGTCTCTCAAAGCCTGTAGCAGTAAGAAAGCATGCCATAGCTACGTCTACCTAAAACGTACTTTAGGACATCTTTGTTAGACTCTGTTCAAAATAATATTTTCTATAAAATATCCTATGCTGTTATCACAGCATGTTTTTCCTTAAAATATAGAAATCTATGCAGCAGATTAGATATTACATTGGATAATTGCTAATGCCAAGCACATACACCTTTTCTGCAGTTACACTGGGTAGTTTTCTATTGGTTTATTTTCATTTGTCATGTTTTCAGTGTAAAATAAATTACAAACTTCTCTTTTGTGGGTACAGTTAATGTTACATAGAATCACAGGGTAAAGAGTCAAAAAGTAGAACTGCATAAAGCTGTACAAATGTGTAGATAATGGGTACTATTAAATAATCTGGTATCATCAGTTAGCATTCTAAGTACTCAAAAGATCAGAAGACCCAGAAGATCTTAATGATTAATACGAAACAGAAAAAAGCATAAATATCTCAGTAGATATTTTTATCATTTTTTATAAAAGAAGAAAATAAATCATATTTTGAGGGCTTTAATAGCGAGACTTCAAAAGCCAATAGGTTTGGTTTTTTTATTTACAATAAACATTCTGACATAATATTTTTCTAAATGTAGGAACCTACCAGGTAAATCTCCTTTTAAAAGAATGCAATGATATTAAGGGTAACAAGTGTTACTTACAATTATTTAAATATAAAAATGGTATGGAACAATTTTGGGTGTATTGAACTAATACATCTTCTTTTATCTAATTACGGACTTTCAATCTTCTTTAGATATTCAATTGATCGTCACAGTGACCTTGAAAGATATTTTACTATTAATGCAGAAGATGGTAATATCAAGACAATGAAAGCTTTGGATAGGGAAGAAATTGCTTGGCATAATATCTCTGTCTTTGCAGTTGAAGTCCGTAAGTATTTCACTGAGGTATTTAATAACCAATGACATAAATCCCGTAGCCTTTTCATTGTCTCACTTCGATTAGCTGCAATAATTTCCAACAGAAATACTTCAGCCTATTTAATTTTTACCTGGATACAGCTGGGATTTTGTTTGTTTTGAGGGGTTTTCCTGCCTCTGTTTCATTTTGTTTTTTCTTACTCCCTTAGACAAGCAACACCAGGAAGCCAAAGTTCCAGTTGCAATTAAGGTCGTTGATGTCAATGACAATGCTCCAAAATTTGCAGCTGCCTATGAAGCGTTTGTCTGTGAGAATGCTCGAAGCAATCAGGTATGCCTGTGCCCACCACCTTCCCTGAGCATGAATTTCTTTCTTCAGGGTGTTAGTCCAGTTTTGTGTTGGCAGCTAAATGAGTAGTAGTAAACAAACAAAATGCCTGGAGCACACAGAAAGGCACTTTCCTGTGTTTTTATTTGGAACTGCTATCGACAGGTATAGATACGGTGCTTCGTGCATTGAATAGGACTGGTGTTGACTGCAAGTTTCCACAGTGACAGGGGCAATGAAGGTGGTTGGGAGCAGCTTTCCCAGATGTGAGCCTGTTTTGGATATTACAGAAATACCTCAGAATCTTATGGGAAAAATTAGAGTACACTGCTTGTAGAGTTTAGCCTGCATATTTATCCCTGAACAGTGTGTGAGGAAGAGAGGTTACTCTCATGCAGAAATATGACTCCATACACGTTATCTGCACTTTTGCAGTTTGAAAAGGACATTGTGCTAAGTGCCTCTGAGCTGGAGAATTTTCTGCAGAATTTTGTTTAGTCTATTAAGTTATCATTAGCACATATTTTTATGTAAGAATGCACATATATAGATGCATTCTTTTATATCTATAATTCTATGCTGGCTAAAAGTAATAAAAAATAA
This sequence comes from Zapornia atra, assembly GCA_013400835.1. NCBI lineage: Eukaryota > Metazoa > Chordata > Aves > Gruiformes > Rallidae > Zapornia > Zapornia atra. The sequence goes on along the minus strand of VZTU01020372.1, from coordinate 32,669 downwards.
AGATTGCCTGTTCTAGTTTTGAGTCTAGTCTGTGTCTGTAATTGCATGCATTTGTTGAGGTATATCAGGGGGGTTCCATTATTCAATATTATTTGTGTTAGAGAGATTTCTCCGAATGCTGTTTATATGCGATATATCTAGAGAAGGAGCCATTCATTTACAGAGTACTTTTCTTTTACAGCAATTTATTACAATTAGTGCTGATGACAGGGATGACTCAGCCAACGGACCAAGATTTATCTTCAGTTTACCACCTGAAATTATTCATAATCCAAATTTTACACTCAGAGACAACAGAGGTTTGTGTGAAGATTCCCTCTATACTAGAGTCCAAAGAAATGACAAAGTAAAACTAATAGCCAACAATAACGTCTTCCAACAGCAGTTTCATTAACTTTGACAGTATGTCTGTTTTCCAGAGATTTAGGGGAGGAAGCAGAATTATAGCTGAATTACAAGGATGTTCTTGGAATAATATAATGCTTGTTAACTCACTTTCATTTTCGTGAATACTTATTTTAAATTTTATAATACCATACATGACAAATCCACTGCTATTTTATCTCCCAGGAAGAGGGTAAAAACTCTTGGCAGAAACACTCCCTAAATGTAACTGTCCGATCTCGGTGGTTTGAAGAAAACTTACTTGCTAAACTAGAATTAGCTGAGGCAGAATACATTGTTAAGTTCCCTGTATTTTGTTCACCTTACTTTGCATGCTGGTTTTTGTAAATCAAGATCACAAGAGACACAGACTAGATTCCTAATGGAATAAAATCACTCCTGCACTGACTTTCTGTAGGAAATACAAATGGGGATTTCTGTTGTGAAGCCTATCATGATTGAGCGTATCTCAGGTATATCTATGGGTACGTAGGCAGAAAACCCCAGGCATAGCCAAGCATCTTAAATGATCTTCTAACATCATAATATCAATGGACATAACTTGCCAGAGGTTGAGGAAGCCAGAGAGGCCTAAAGAGAAAAAAAGCAGTTTCAGCTATTATACAGACTTACTCTGTTTACTTAGTGATAATCAATATGATATTCTCATTCAATGTTCATTTCTTATTTACCTGTACAGGGAAAGAGCTGCTTCAGCGTCTAAGAAATTTGCTTTAATTAGTGAGCCTTAATGTTCGAAGGAAACTTGACTTTTTTCTGAAAAGTAGAACTCAGCTGAGCTGGTTTAAATACTGAATCCAAATTATTTTTTTCTAGAGTGTCAGAAGTACAAAAGGCAACATGATCCAGATACATGATTTCAGTAAAAACTTTTTTTCTCTCAAGTGTTATGCTGTGGCATATTTTATCTCTCTATCAACATCTGAAGTGAGGGTAATTATCATCAGAGTTCCCAAACAAAATTTCTGTTATTTTTTGAGGATAAAAGTAATACGTTGCCTAGTGCTTGACACTTGTACATGCATAAGCAATTCATAAAGGATCCAGTGGAGGGGTTATATTTATTCTCATTAAAGCAGTAAAACACAATTTTTGAAAAATTGATGGAAGTATTTTTAGAGATAAGTAAATATAAATTTATTCTTTGCTTGAGACCCTGAGGCCAAGTTTTTCTTTAAAAAAACATTTTCTGGTCACCATATCAAACTGAAAATGGATTAGATTTTATAATCTAACAGAGGAAGCATAGGTCAGAATTCCGATGCTCTAATACAGCTGCAAGCAAAGGGTATTATGGCTCCTGAGTCTAGCCAATTCCACTAATCCTTCATTTCCATATGCAGCAAATTCTTTCTTTTCTTTTTTTTTTTTTTTAAATGACAAATTAGCCCAAACAAAAGTGGTTTGTAATTGAAATGATGATGTCAATTGATTGTAGTGACTGTACCTGGCAATACTGCAAAAGTTTGCGGAACAGTATTTAAGGATTAAATCTGCCTGTATAGTTGTGTGTTTGGGAAATGAATAGTGTCATGAAATCCATCTGTTTCCATCCTGTCTTTCCCTCATTTTTGTACAATCCTCAATCCAATGATGCTGCTAATTTAACTATTTCCGTGGAGGTTTTAAAGCAAGATATGGTAGAGGACAGAGTAAAAAAGTTAAAATTCTATCTACTTCCATATAAAAAAAACTTCTCTGAGAGTGAGTGCGTTACCATTTGCAAGAAAAATAATTTACATGATGATTTAAAGGTTTAACTTTTTTCCAGTGGTAAATCTGAGCAGTCTATATACCATGCCACCACTTTCAGACAGAATTGCTAGTTTCAAAGAAAAATGGCTTTATTAACTGTGGAGAACAGTTAATGAAAACTCCAGTGTTTGGGTCTATTACAGAACTTTAAAGTGAATACAGTCCTATAATTATCATTTAATAGAGTTTCTTTCTACCAACTCCTGAAAGTAATCACATATTGCAGTAATCCAAAAAAACGTAATCACATTCTACATCCTATTAATAGCCTACTGTGTTACCGAGTTTTTCAGCTGGGACTATCTTCCATAGAAAACATGAGATAATGACTTATCGCATGCTGTGATAAAACACACGTAAATAAACAGCACTATGTTTGCCCAGGCTCTGTTCAATTTTACTCCCATTGAAGTCAGAGCTTCAAAAGAGCAGTAGAGACTCATGACACTTCACAGCAGAGAGACGGATTTTCAGTAAATGGATTTCCTGCTTTTAATCCTGCTCTGTCCTAAACTGAATTGCCCTTTACTTGGTCTCACTCACCTTGCGTGGAGGCCGGGCACACAGCTAGTGTCACTGCACAGAGTGCAACCACCTTGCTTTACCATGGCACGCAAGGACGAATTACACCCCGATGGCAAAAGCAAGGTGCAGTAATGTTCTCAAATGAGCTTTACAAAGACTGAAATTAAATTTGTGAGACCACTAAAATCAGTTACTAAAATCTACTTTTTTAATAAAAACATGTCCTCTAGCTTTCAATTTCAGACCTTTTAATCAAGACATTTTGAAACATATGAACAATAAAGTTACGGGACATTGCCAGGAAGTCTCCACAGCAATTGCCACTGCCTGGTAATGATTTTAGCTCAGTTGGACACCTGAAACTGTTTAGATTTCTTGTTGAATCAGCACTCACATTCTGATATAGCTGATAATGTTCACACTGCAGTCAGCTTCTTTAATCTAGAAGCGTCCTTACAAAACATGTATGTTAGCAAGTCCCCAGAAGCTAAGCTACACTTGCCGGTATGTAGAGAAAAACCTGGAAAGCCATCAATAAGTTCACCAGAGAAAAAGATGAAAATCAAAGGTCAGGAAGATCACCTTGAAGATCACCATAAAGTAATGCAGTTTTAACTCCTAATTGTGACAATTTCATGGAGAGTATAGGTAATCGTCACTTACAACACTTGGATATTGGATAGCCCAGACAATAATAGCTGGAGAAAAGAGAGCGCGTGTATTTTCCTGGATGGTGTTGAGCAGGCTATTTTCTTTCTTCTGTCTCGTGTTAACCCCCATCGTGTTCGTTAAGACTGTCAGTCAAGTAGCTCCCATATGTGTTAAGTAATAGTTTTAAGCTGGTATTGACATTTAACTTTTGTTTCTGGCCTTAAAAGATGCCATTATACCTGGATTATAGTTATAGTCCTGGGACTTGAAAATAATGAAAAAGCATGGATGAGAATATTAGCTAGGATTATATGTTATCTTTTATCTAGGTAAAAGAGGGGTTTTTTTCCTCATGGATATTATGTTTCTTCTAAATGTGAGAAGTGAACATAAACAAAGTTTTTTTAAAAAATGACCTTTTAGGACTGAAGTATGGTAGTTCCTTTGAACCTTAGCTGCACGTGTTGATTGGACTTTTTCATTTTTAAAACTTATTTTAAACTAGAAATCACTTCAAGTTAAACCAGATTAATCAACCATTGGATCATATTAATCCTTAGCATAATGTAACTGACTGTAGTGGAATTGGCTAGTCCATACAATAACTAAATATTTTGCCATCCGTTTCTTACTTCTAGTTACACTTTAAGATGCCAAAATTCAAAAAACATACGGCACTGTGTAACACAATATAATAAAACGTGTAGCCAACAGACTAAATATACTAATGTATAATGTTGTCTGTGTTTCCTCCCACATTGCCTTTGCAGCCTCTCGGCAGTTGTAGCTCAGCCCACTATTAGCGTTCATATTTTTTTTTAACCACAAGAATAATTTGTCCTTTTGTGATCATTTATTTAATAGAGCAGATCTTTTTTCTCATGTTGAGGAAATGAATTATTAAATGCATTTTAGAGAACCCCATGGAATAGTTTTATTCCATATCAATATATATTAGTTCAAGTATTAGTTGATAGGTTAATAGATATTAGATGTTACATTTCTATTTATACCAAATTGTTATAAGCTCATTAATTTAAAGTTCTAAAATAAGACTCCTATTGTACAGGCATTGATATCAATAAAATCCTTTAAAAAAATTGTGTTACAGAGCCTAGCTGGGCAAATGTTGCATGTATATGTTTAGGAGGTTAGAAAGACTGAAAAGAGATGAGGGGCACCTCCAAAAATCACAAGTAGCAAATAATCAGATCTTTATCAGCTTCTCTGTCCTTAGCAAATATGACCATCCTGTAAAGGAGAAGTTAACAAGTTGTTTTCTACCCAGACAGTATTTTTGTATGACTTCAGTAAGACTACAGTTCTGTCAAGAGGAGGTGACCACAGTGGGCAGCAAATGTGCTGGGCCTGGCAGGATAGGTGTGGATAGGGGGATATTGAATTAATTTGGGATATAGCAAACAGGCCTATCTAGGACAGTCATTAAAAAAAAAAAATTTAAAAATCACTCTTTCTGGTGAGATCTGCAGAAATTATTAGTGTGAGAACCAGTTAAGCAGGGCAATAGTGTAAACATCCTTCTCATCCCATAAATTGACCTATGTCCACCAAATTTGGGGATGGTTTCAGACGTTGTCCTGCATCACTGGTACTGCCGTCAAGGGTGTTTAATATAAAGCAATACTTCTCTTTTGGTATAATTTATTCACAAACTTTCATGGAAATAGTGATTAGATCATTAAGAGAGGTTTTATGATTTGCATTATTAAATTCTGGAATTTATGCTGACTCTTCAACAGGAAAATGATTAATCTTCTGCAGTACCCAGAGGCAATAGTAAAATGGGTACCATTGGAGGTGAATAACCCTCCTTCAGTAGAGAAAAGAGCCATTCTTTTATGAAAAATAAAAGGCATGACAAAAAAGAAAAGGTTGTGTGAAGTAATTCCTCATCCTAAACTAGCTTTTGAAGGTCTGAAAACCACAGATATGATTGTTTGATGTTATTTACTTCAGGATGTTTATTCTAAACTTAGGTTTGGTCCGAGAACTGAGAAACAAGGAACATAATAAGGAAATGCTGTTTGTGCTTCTGAGCCTTTGTGGTGGCTGGGAGCAGGAAGCACTGGCTAGCTCATCCCAGTATTTCACGTCACACACTTCCCTTTCAAACGCTTTGACCCACAAAGTGTGAAGGACTATCCAAAATGAGTTTCTGGTCTGTGATGGCAGCTTGACTTCCATCCCCTGCACCAGGAGGTCCGTGGCAGGCAGCGAGAACAATGGAAATTGTGTCAGAGGAATACTTTAAACTCTTCCTCATATCCATGTAATTCAAAATGTGCTGAGACATACTGTGCATGTATGATCAAGCTTTCTGAATTCTGGCTTTGGGAATTTGGGTGAAAAACAGATTCTGATGAAATACTGCTTAATTTAGCGTTTCTTACTGGAGCAGGTCAACACCGAGGTTCAAATCTGCTAACACAGCAGATGTTGGCTTTTCATTTTGGTGGGAGTCTCGTTAACAGGGGCTGTTTTGGTACAGACTTCTGCCTTCCATTGCTGTAGGTCTAACCCCAAGACCAACGAATCAGGGGATTTGACTTTTTCCCCACCATTGCAGGCTTTAATTCTGAAAAGGGACTAGAACCAGCTCAAACAGTAATGCCAAGGCCCAATCATTCTGGTAGTTGATGAAATATTGTGGATTTCCCAAGAAGCTAGTGCTAAAAGGAGGTACTAACAGGTTTTTTTGCTTTCCTTGTGTTAACCCTCATCACCCTAAAATAATTAAAATTGAGTGTGGTACTGTATAATGAAACAAAATGCTGTAATTGCTTTTGGGTCATTAGGAAAGCAATACATTGTACTGGTTTATTATACAAATAAAGCTAAAGCATCTCATAATTCAAAGTCATTGTGGCAAGATCTATTTTTTCCATATTTACTAAGAGCATGACTTTATGGAAAAAATAATGATACTATCTCTCTTCTTTAAACAGATAACACAGCAAGTGTTCTTGTTAGGCGTGAAGGATTTAGTCGCCAAAAGCAAGATTTATACCTTCTTCCTATTGTAATAAGTGATGGTGGCCTCCCCCCGATGAGCAGCACCAACACCCTCACCATTCGGGTCTGTGGCTGTGACAGCAATGGCTCCATGGTCTCCTGCAATGCTGAAGCCTACATGCTCAATGCTGGATTAAGCACTGGAGCTTTAGTTGCCATTCTTGCCTGTATTGTGATTTTGTTAGGTAAAAAAGTTCTTTGCTTACTACTCTTCTACCCTTATGTTTAAAATTTAATCTTGTCTTGAGTACCAAGATGGATAAATGAATTTTCATTTCTTAGCTTTTATTTTTATAGACGGTACCAACCTGCCTGGCTGAAATGCAGTATATGGTAACTGCAATAGCAGGCACCAGTGAATTTGTCTAGGTGTGCTTGGAGAATGTCCTTTTGTGGCCCAATATCAGTTAATCAGGGTCACTGTTTAAAGGAGGTCATGACATAAAGTTTTAAGTTGTGTGATCTTCCCTGGATGACAGGTTCCTTATTGAGGTCAGCCAGGATTAATGGCTCCTGCCAGCTATTTCCTTCTAACTCCTCTTGTGTTGAAGACAAATGAAGGGCTCAGAAGAACTGCTTTTAAGAAAGTGCTGTAAAGCATTTCCTGATGATTTGAAAATATTTATACAAAATGTTTACTCATAATTTTTTATAGTCTTTTAATGTATTTTAAAGTTATTTTATAGAAATCTGAAGTGAGAAGGCGCGCAACAACAAAGGCATGAGTTTTGAGGTGTTGCTCAAGAAAAATTCCATTTTCATGGAAATGAAACATGGAATTAGAGTTCAGCTTTGGGCATACAGAAGAGAATAATGATTCATTTTTGTTTTGTTGCAGATATACGTGTGACTGAGCTGCTCGAAGGCAGTGCCACAGTGTTCATGCAGCGCTGGGGGCCCACAAATGTTTTTCTTGAGTTAGTCTTTTAGTAGTAAGCAATCAGTAAGAGCAATGCCATTCAGCCCAAATGGAAAGCCTCAAATCTGTATGTTCAATTCTGTGTACGAACATCAATGCTTTTACTAGCTAGGTATGCTAAAAATGCAGATGTTAGCAAAAATGCATGATGAACTGCAGCACAAAAGCTGAGGTTTCAGGGAATGCAATCTACTTATAAAGCAGCTACTGTGGGAGAAGGCAGTCTAACTTGCTTTTTTTTTTTTCCTCCTATAGTCATTGTAGTGTTGTTTGTAACACTGAAAAGACAGAAAAAAGAACCTCTAATTGTTTTTGAAGAAGAAGATGTCCGAGAGAACATTATTACTTATGATGATGAAGGTGGAGGAGAGGAAGATACTGAAGCTTTTGACATAGCTACTTTGCAGAATCCTGATGGAATCAATGGATTTATTCCTCGCAAAGACATAAAACCTGAGTATCAGTATATGCCAAGGCCAGGGCTTCGGCCAGCTCCTAATAGTGTTGATGTTGATGATTTCATCAACACAAGAATACAAGAGGCTGATAATGATCCAACTGCTCCTCCTTATGACTCTATTCAGATCTATGGCTATGAAGGAAGAGGCTCAGTGGCTGGTTCACTTAGCTCATTAGAGTCAGCGACAACAGATTCTGATTTGGACTACGACTATCTACAAAATTGGGGACCTCGATTTAAGAAACTTGCAGACTTGTATGGCTCCAAAGACACTTTCGATGATGATTCTTAACAATAAAGTTGAAGATTTGGCCTTAAGAACTGTGTCCAATGTTCTGAAGAATCCAGAAGAAATGTAAGCAGGTATTTTTTTAGAAATCAAGAAAAATCTCATTTAAACATTTAAGTTTGACAGAGAGGATTCCTTTGATTAAAAAAAGGACGTAAAAGTGGTAAATACTGTGAAGTACCTTTTCCTACAAAAGGCAAATATAGAAGTTGGCTGCCAACTTCACTAGAGGAAAAAACCCACTTAAGAAATACAAAATATTTAAATGAAGGAAAATGCTAAAAGCGAACCTACAAATAAGGGGAATCTTTTATGTATTATGAACATCTAAATCTTTTATGTCAAAGAAGCTTCCACAAATTAGAAATGATAACAGTTCTGAGCTGTAATTTCGCCTTAAACTATGGACACTCTATATGGTAGTGCATTTTTAAACTTGAAATATATAATATTCAGCCAGCTTAAACCCATATGATGTATGTACAGTACAATGTACAATTATTATGTCTCTTGAGCATCAAACTTGTTACTGCTGATTCTTGTAAATCTTTTTGCTTATACTTTCATCTTGAACTAATACGTGCCAGATATAAAAACTCTGTCTTGTTGCAGTGGGAGGCGCCCTATTTCTATGTCATTTTTAATGTATCTATTTGTACAATTTTAAAATTCTTATTTTAGTATACATACAAATATCAGTATTCTGACATGTAAGAAATGTTACAGCATCACACTTATATTTTATGAACATTGTACTGTTGCTTTAATATGTGCTTCAATATAAGAAGCAGACTTTGAAATAAACTGATTCTTTTTTAATTCTTGTTCTGGTTATTAAGCATATAAGAAAAAACATAGTGTTTCTAATGTCCCATTTATAGTTCTGACTAATTTACTACAATTGTGACCTTTTAATAGCCTTATTTATTATGTGTTTGTAGTTGGTTTGTTGCCTTGTTAAGTGATTATTTAAAAATCAAGTACATTTTACAAATGTTTTTTAGATTAAAACAAATGTAATGTCTGGTGAACATTTTGTACCCTCTCTATCTCTACAGCTTGTGGCTGCTCCCAGAACACAGTAATAATCTTCATATAATAATACTGTGTTTTCTGGATTAAATTAAGTGTAATACTTTTCACTATTTCCCATGTAATATGCATTTATCTTATATATTAGAAATTCCAGAGGTTTCAGAAGTAATTTTATAAGTGGACAGGAGTACTCTGTACTTACAATTTACTCCAGGCTTGTGAATTTCCGTATCTGTGCTAAGCTTCTGTGGGTTCCAGAGACTTAAATCTGACCCAGTTTAGCTATACGTTCCCTAAAGGCTGTTCTACCTGACAATTACCCTACCTGAGTAGTAATTAAGATTCTGGCACTTAATTTTTTCTTTTAATTTGATTTTTTTTTTTACCTTTTCATTTACTGCAGTAGAATAGCATCATCTACTGATAGGAAGACATTTTAATTTGTGATGACAGAAATACAGAGTGCTTTCAGAGTTGTCCTTTGTAATGTATATTTTTAATCGAAAAATGAACTATACCTTTTTTTTATATTAGTTCAGAATGAGCAAGGGATTGGAATATGTTCCGCGCATCAACATTTTCAGCATCTGTGTACAGCTGTACTTCTGCTAAATTTAATATAGTTTGCTGTTTAGGGTCAGAGATCAGCAGCTGCAATATGGGAAGAGGCAATAAATAGAAATGATATACATTTTTCTACTGTTTGTTTTACAGACCCTGTCCTTCATTTGCAGTCAGGTACCAAACTGCTTGATCTGAAAGGAAATCTGATTTGTTGGTGTATTGCTTTTCTGAAGACCCCCATATATGTAGTTAGATTAAAATTTAACTCGTTAAAATTATGAATGATGTTTCAGCTCTATATTCATAACATATTCACTTGTCCCATTATATCCCTATGTTTTATAAGGCAGTTTGCTAAATCAGCAGATTTGCTCTACAATGTTTATTGTAATATTTCACTTTATTATAGCTGTATGCATTCTATATAATTCTATAGTTTATTATTAACTCAGTTCAAATTTCTTTGGTTGGTGATTTTTCTCTGTTTATAATCCAAAGAATATTTTGCTAGATTTGCACATTTCTCCATTATAAATTTAAATAAACATTAAAAAAATTAAATGAGTATCAATTTACAAATTAACAAATGGAAATAAAGTTAAAAAAAAGTCATTTGTAGGACTCCATCCTCATTGATGCTATCTGGGTTTATTTCACTATCGAGCAACTTTTAGAATTAACTGCATTTTCTACGTTTTTATGTTTAATTTTTGAGAAGGACATTGTCAACTACATTTTTTAATAGTCTTAAATGCTTTGAGTTTTAGTCTCTATTGTTTGTAGCACTCTCATAGATGCTTGGAAATAAATTTTCTTTCCCTGCTGGTTTTGTCCTTTTTCATTTGATTATTTTTCCCCTTCCCAGCAAATATGCAACCATTATAGCTCTTTATTAAGTTAGTCTTGCTAATCTCAGCCAACACTACCTCTGAAATGCTGGGAATTATACTCATTACGTATCATCTGCAGCACCCCCAATGAACAGCGTGTTTTGGCTCAACAACAGGACGTTTATTTGTGTTAAACTTCACAGCAGTGGTGGCTGGAGTCTTGGGTTTATAATCTGGCAGCATGCAAACCAGCACAGCACAGCAGTTCTGGGTTAGTCCCTGACACAAATCAGAGAAGACTGTGGGCTGGGGTTGTAGTTCGTCCCACTGCTCCAAAGGATCCCAGCAACCCAGGAAGGAATTTACTGGCATGAGTTCCTTTAGCATAGTCTCTCTTCCTGACTGAGCTCAGGGCAGGACTGAGCCTTGCATCTGTGGAAGGCAACTGAAAGATTAATTAAAACTTCAGAGGGTTTGAAGACAAACCCTAATTAGAAGGAGGATCACCACGACCAAGCCAGGTAAGGGTAAGGGCCAGTGGCAAGTGCAGATATTTTGACCTCTTTTTTTCCCTCTTGTAAGTCCTGCCTGGGATATCATTTGCAGGGTGGGAAGACACACAACAAAACCCCCTCCAAATATCCTCAGTAACAGACTGTGATGTTAGCCAGGAGGGATGGTTATTTTGTGAGCTGAGTACATGTATGTGCTCCCGTTGGCAAAAATAAGCAGCTCCTTGTCTAGCAGCCTATCACCAGAAGAACTTGCATCTGAGTGAGGTTGACATGCCCCCCATCTCACATATATCTGTGGTGCATTTGTACACAATTTCTCTCATCACGGGCAAGAAGCAATTAAGTATGCAAGTTCAGTGCTGGTTGCTAAGGGAACTCTCAAAACTTAAACTGATACGAAAGGGGAGGGCTTGTTCGGGATTTTTTAGATTGCCTCTGTCATGTTCTTGCCATTCTGTCAAGCATTTTTTGATACTGTGTCAAGGGGTACAAGCTTGCAAGCTTGCCACTAACATTTGCGTGATCTTGTGCAAGACCATGCCTCAGAAACTGATATGACCACAGGTGAGAAAAGCTTTTAAATAATTTACATGGGGTTTTGGCTCCATATTGTTGACTGAGAAAATAAAATGCTGAATTTTGCCACGTGCTGATTAGCTTACAGAAAAAGTGAGAGAGAGGAATTTAAATCAGGCTCACAAAGAGGCAACCTTAGCTTTCTGGGACCCAAAAGGCTGGAATTTTTTTATAGCTTCCCCCTCCAGAATTTTCAGAATTACATGTTTTTTAAACACCCTATGTGGTTTCCACTTTGGTGACTGATCAAAATACTGAGCTACTGTAACCAACACTGAACAGCCAGCACCAAAATCACATTCTGTATTAAAAACCAAAAGCAAAACTATTCTGTATTTAAATAAAAGCAAAAACAAGAGAGGAGAAATATGAATGGCTTGTGAAAGGGCTTGTGGCAAGTGAGCTTGTCAGAGTTAGATGCAGGTCTCTGGAGCCTTGCTATTATTTTCACTAATTTGGGCTGAGACAGGGGATCAACCAGTTTGACCCAGTTCCATGCCATGGCACACTAGCAAACAAGTTTTCCATCATTTAATATCACTAATCTCAGTATTTGATAAGGAAGGCTATTTCAAATCCTTGAATGACTGAGCTGGGCTGGTGACAAATCCCCTCAGTAACTGCAAACCCTGCTTCTGGTCTTCTGCCTTCACACAGCCGAGGAAGTGCGGAAGCCATGACTTCTAATACAGATAGTAGTGTGATACCATGCATGACATGGTAGCTTCATGTCTGCATATCCACAACAGTCTTTGCCGATATCCGGATTTCCTGTCTCTTAGACAGACAGAGGGAGTGGGTTGTCCACACCAAGAATAAGTGCTTACCCACAGTGGGGGGTTCTGCACTGTATGTGGAGCATGTCAGGTTTCTCTGAAAGAAGGAAAACACAGATGTCTAAAGAGGGGGAGACTTGGTTGGACTGCGTATGACACAGACCTCTGTACAGATCAGAGAAGTATCCTTTTCAAGACTCTTTCAGACTTTACATAGAAGCTAATTTATGTTCTGTAAATAATTAAATATTAACTGGGGCAGGGAATTGAACCCGAGATTATTCAAGTCCTTGTGAGTTCTCTAACTGCCGAACTCAAAACCTGACCTTTTTTCGTACTTATTTAGTTCATCTGTAGTAGCCTATAACTGCATCAAGAACAGCAACAGCCAAAACACCAGCCAGGCAGGTGGGCAGTGCACTAATTCCATGGCTGGGCGTTGATCTACTTTGGAGTGACAACCCAGCCATGGTAAGAGTCATAGCTGGAAGTGATGGGGAATAAAACATCATCTGCTACCTCACACTGCCAGGACTGGAAAAGGAATAGACACATTTCTTGTGTTCTGCATTTCTTTTTCCTTTTGTGTTTGTAAAATCAGGACCAACACCTAATTATGTATCTATCTAAGTCTAGGAGAAAACTTTTGATGTACCTTGAGTCCTCCTGAAGAGGGCTGTTAGACTCTTGATTGCTCTTTTAAAATATATCCAAATAGCACCATAATAGTTTGACCTTTAACAGATTTAAAAAATAGAAAAAGAAACCCCAACAAGCAAACCTTATTCTGTAGGGTTGGGGTTTTTTTTAAAGCTATCTCCTTGATTTTAAGATCTATCTAGCATTTTTGGTGGTTAAAGAGTCTTAGACTTTGTGACTGGGCTGAGGTTTGCTTTCCTTTTTTTTTTTTTTTTAAAACAAGTAAAAAACATGTTTATTTTAATTGACCAAATCCATATGCTGTTCTACAGGCATCTCTGCAAGTGAAAGGTTTATATTCTTATTGTTGTCTTCCTTTCCAACCTAAATCATTCCACAAGTCCATGACTCACTACTTTGGCTGCCAAGGCAAATTTCCTCCAGCTCTGTCACCAGCAGGCCTTGCAGACATACTGCTCCTCTCATAGCGCCGCTTTGTAAATATCAAACGCTTCTGTATTGTTCTTTGTGATCTATGAAGGTCCAAAGGGAGCCAGGGGGGGTGGTGGATTTTTTTAATTTGTTTTGGTTTTTTTTTCAAGATATGATGCTTTCACTCCCACAACTACAAAACTGGCCTTCCATGCTTGCACGTGGTGCTCGGGGCACTGTCTCTGGGTGGTAAGGAGCAATTTTTCAGGGAGTAATAAACTCCCTCATACTTGGCAGGGTGTCTTTAGAAAGCCCCATTGTTCCCCTGCTGCCAGAGATGGTCTTCCTTCCAGGAGGCTATTCTCACTGCTGCAGCTCCAGCTCATATTTTCCTCCTTATTAGCTCACTGAAGAAAGTCACATTAATCGAATACAAGCACATTTAGCAAAGTTCAACGTGTATGAAAAATTTATGTCAACCTTTAGGCTCTATGACAGCCCCAAGGCTTCACTTAATAAGTTCTATAATGACTTACTGTTAATGGCCAATTCACATTATCTCTTTGAGGTCTATTGGGCCTTTCAGTAACATTTTCTATTATTGATTGTGGAGCTGTTGTATGATACCCAGACATATAAGCAAAACTGATGTTTACATTCCTGGCTTTCTAAAATGGAAAGTTGGGTGCATTACACTATAAAAAATCATACAACGGAATTTTCTCTTGCGTTAATTTATGTGGCTCTAAAATAGTACAATAGTGAATGAGAGGGTAGCTATTTGGGGGG
>VZTU01020372.1:0-18445 GCA_013400835.1 Zapornia atra | reverse complement strand
GAAGTCCTTGGAAATGACTAGATATTTGACATGTCTTGTCCATTGATTTAGCAGAAATCTACACTTCAAAAACTGTCATCATCCAACTATCTATCACCCTTGCTAATAGTCTCAGAAGAGGTCAAAGACAGAATGGCTGACTCCCCTAGGTTCTGCGGGTTTGGTCTCTAATGAATCATATTTAATCTCAGACATTTACTTTCTTTGAGAATTTTATCTGGGGAAAAAAATTTCAAAGGGAAAGGCTTCTGGCAACGGAGCACTGCCTGTTTCTGTGACTTTACGCAATGCTCCAGCAAATGCTTTTCACTAAACACAATCTCTCAAGATTGTTCAGTACTTGTATTATTTTCTAAAGCCTAGATCCTGCATACACTTACTATTTAGCACAATGTTTACTACTGTGAATAAATGGTAGCACTCATAATAGTAAGTATAATGAGGTAACAGTTCTGTAATCTAAGTGGTCCCACACTACTGCAAGCTAATATCTCGCACTGTGTTGAAACATCGTTAAATGAAGGAATATGAACACTTGATGTACCTACACATACTGCTACTGCACTGCAGACTACTCTGAAGTGCCTGGTGTCATGTAAAATTCCTTTCATGGAGAAAAACGCCTCCAATAACACCTAAACATCTCACTAAGAACTGCTAAAATGGCTTTTTTTTTTGTCACGGTCACCCAAAGAGAACTGATTGTATGTTTCATTCATGTAAGTAACAATGTGCAGCTATAGTAAAGGGGGGAAAATAGAAGAGGAAAATAAATAAAGCCATAGGACTTGCTTAAAAACATTGTGAAAAAGCAAGAAGAAAACAGCAGGAATTCATTGTATTGAGAGATACTGTAAATCACCAGCGAGGTCAGCACCTACTATCGAGCCACTATAACATGTAGATCAAAACAGAAGAAATCTTTCTTGTTGCCCCTGCCTCCCCTTTTCCATCACACTTGCAAAACTAAACTTGCTCGAAGTGCAGAGCTGCGAGGTCAGACGCCATCTGACTGAACACACCAAACCAGAACCTAGAACACAGATAAGAGGCTTTTTTTTTTTTTAAATGTGCCCAATGGTGCATTGTAAAACCACCAAATACTAACAGGCTCAATCTGTAAATACATGGCACAGCTCTTCCAATACCGCCTTCATGGTTCTGATGCTGGACTGGTGGCGTGGACACAGAAGTGGACGTGAGCATTCAGAAATCTGCTGGCTGTTTTACAGGTGAGATCACAGTATAAACCAGCTATTTACTACCAAACTCTTTAAAGAATTAAAAGCTCTGCATAATCCTGAATATTCCAAGGAGACTATTGCTGGTAACCTCAGCCATAGTGGATAATCAGAAACTTTAGCAAGCAAGCTTTGCTATTAACTGCTTCAAAATAAAAAGGGCATCTGTACTTGACTGTAATAAAAACTAGTGCAAAATGTCTGCATGATAATAAGAGTTTTAATGAGAGTTGGGAAGAAAGAAACACTAGAATTTCTGAATGTTTATTTGCCCTTGGTGGATTATGAGATAATATGAAAGCCCTTGCTTTTTTTAGCATGGAGGTCAGTATAGAGTTGTGCTAATAAAAGAGCATTAGATTCCCATTGCACCTATAAAATTTGGAACCTGATCTAACCCTTCCAGTGCATTGTATGAAGCCACATGCCAGAGATTCATTGCAGAAATGGTCCCTTCCCATCACACGTACAAGAGGTGAGCCAAATTTCAGTAACAGTCAGCTGTTCTGTTTATTTGGCACTATGGAGGTTACTGTAATAATCTGTCTCCACGAGCCTGGACTACGTCCTTTCTTGTGACCTGCCTCGTAAGCCTCAGGCGTTATCATTCTTTGCTACCAATTTGTGTTGGCTGCAGAGTCTAAGGGCAAAATTTATGAGATATTCCCAGGAGTCACAAGCTGGAATAATCTCTGACAGATGAGAGAATCAGGGCTCCCTGCCCAGTGCAGGGGCACCCGGCTCTCTGGGAATTGGTGACGGTGTGCCGGCTGCAGAGCTGCCTCTGCCAAGGCAACAGGGTTCTGTGACCAAACGTCTGAGAACCCACCACCCCTCTTGAAGGCCGTTCCAGGGAGGAGTGGGAGGATAGGAAATGCAGGCAAACTATTTTGTGGCTGATTGGTACGATGCCATGTAGGGAAAGAAATGGAAGTTTACAAAACAAGCGAGATAATCTGAGCATGTATGAAGTTGTGAATGGGACTCAGTCCTCAATCCTTGCTTTAGCCCCCATTCTACATGACAGAGACCTGACACTGAAGCACAGATGGGAGACAAATCAGTGTGGGGAAAAAGTTTTCTTCTATGCTAGAAGGCAGAGGGCCACGCTGAGGCCTGACAGGTGGGAACAACTCTGTTCAGGAGGTCCTGCAGGTCTGCTGAGGGTGCCACATTTGAAAGAATCTGGACCACCACTGGCTTCGAATGTAATCTTCCAGCCCCTTCTCTCACAATCCTGTTGGTCTTTAGGAAAACTGGCAGACACCAGGAAAACTTTCATCCTTTCTCATCTGGGTTCCTTTCCACTAGTGTCGTGTGCTGGGACTCCCCAGCATATTCTCTGCTGTCATAGCCATGGTCAGAGCATTGCCATGATGCATCATATATCCTTTTGCTCACAAAAGCTTCCTCCTTCACAGCAGAATGGCAGTGAAGGAAGTGGCCAGTGGGTAAAAGGCTGTTGCACTTGAACCCTATTAAGAGCTCATTATCTGCCAAGAAGTTTCCCTCTCTCTCGGAAATTTCAGATGTAGTTACTGTTTGTCATTTTGAATCCCATCATCACTTAAACTTAGATGATTTCCTTGATTGTGTTGCTTTATTAGACCTGATTTCTGACCCATGAACACTTCCTCTCGAGGGTCTTCCAAGCAGAGTTCAGCATGTTTTGCAGGTTTTGTGGGGGGTTTTTTTGTTTGGTTTTATGCTATTCATGCTACTTGCAGGAACGGTCACATGCTCAATTTGGTCTCTGTTTTGGTTTTGTTGTTGTTGCTGCTGTTTGGTTTTGGGTTTTTTTTTCCTGAAAGATGGTATTTTCTTTCTTGATCTCTTTTGGATCACATTTAAAATGTGTTCTGCTTGCCACCCTGAGTATTCCATTAATATCCTTGCCACAAGCATCCAGAACTCAGTGTACTCTCTGTTAAGAAAATTTATAGTATGGGTTTAATTTGTTTCAGTTAAAGATCAGTGTTGTCATGGAGGAGCATAATATCACTCTCACCCATTTAATGAATAAATAGGGTAAATACTGAATCATTGCTCATTTCTGCTGGTCCTTCTGGTTGACTTCCAGCAGCTATAAGGAGCTTATAGATTGCCTAAGAAGTGAGAGCAAAGTTTGTAAAGTTTAGGACCGAAATTCATCAGAAATAAGGTCAGACGAATCTTTAGAGTTACGCTAGAGAGAAAGGTGGCCATATGCAAATTTAATGCAGAATAGTCTCACCCTGCCAAAGAAAAGAGAAAGAAAAACACAGAGGATTTTAGGGGCTGCCAGTGCATATTATTCAACTTTCATTAACTCTCCTAAGAACAAACCAGAGAATTGAATTTGGATTCTTGCTGCAGTGCTAAACTGCAGCCCATCTGTTTTCCATTGCCAACAATGGATAGGCCAAAATTTATGCAAAAAAATGTTGCTCCAGCATTTGAAGGATTAAACAGCAGTTACCTTAAAAACTGGTGCATCTCACGTCTTTCAGAGATGCGTTTTAGAAGAGCGCTTTTTGTTCAGGCTTCTTACGACTGTGTTTGAACGCTGCTTGAAATGATTCAGGAGTTTTGCTTGACAAACGGTTGCTGTGATCCAAAGCCCATATGGCTTGTTTTGGAGTGTGTAAAGGTCATTGCTTCTGTTAATACAACTAGTACAAATACTTCCCTGCCATCTGATGATGTTCCTCCTTATTCAGATTGGCAGCCATTTCCCCCCCCACAATCTGGAATTTCCTTCCAACGTGGGTTGTTGAAGTGGAGATGATAACAGTTTTAAAATCAAAGGTTGAATGCTTCTGTTGAGTTATACTTGGAACCGACCATGTTCTGTACAGTGAGAACATCCCATATGGAAAGGACATATGTGTTGGATACAATAATACATAAATAGTGGATACAATTTTATATAACCCTTATAGTCTCATAGCTGTTATATATACTTCTGCAATGAGACAGGTGAAATAGATGACTTTTTGGTATCGATATTTAAGTCTATATGGTGAAAACTTGCACAATAAACAGGTAACTTTAAAGACCGATTTAGTTTTTCACTATTTTGTCAAACATTTGCATCAACATAAGACACCCTTGAAACCCCTGTGGAAATGGCCTTACACAATACACCACGGAGAGCACTGTAACTTCACGTTATGAGATCTAGCCTGGACACACATGCATGTGTGTGTGCACATGCACATTCATAAATCGTCAACTAGAAACTATTTGCACTCATTCTTTTTTCCTGGATCAGTTTTAAATAAAGTTTTTAGAGGAACTGTAGGAGAAAGGTTTCAGTGAAAATGTAAGAGCTAAGATTAAAAGACTCCTGACAAGTGTTTTTGTTATGAAGTTTCAGCATTGGTAAGATTTGGAGCAGGGAAGTGGAAACTGGCAGGAGGATAACCGTGTCGTCACTGATCTACGCTCAGCTCTCCCTAAGAAAAACCCATCCAAATGTAGAAAGTATATAAGCTTGGGGGGAGGGGGGGGTGGAATTTAAATCTCAGTTTGCAGATGGTCAGTGAAGACTTGTTAGTACTTGGCAGCTGAATGCTCTAAAGAATCTGGGCAGCAAATGCTCCGCGCCTCTCCATGCCCTCCTCAGGCTCAGCATCATCCCACATGGACCAGCTTGAGCACTGAACTGCCACCTCTGAGGAGGGCTAAAACAGTATGTGGGAGGGGTCAATGTAATGACATTTCTGTCTATTTTAAAGGTCTTTAAACTTGAAAGACTACAGTCATTTTTATGCACCTGCATTACTCAGTCTCAGAAGTCAGGGAACAGTGATGATACATTTCATGATCACAGTAAATCAGTTGCAGTAATTGTTTCCTTGTGACTTTACTTCCACTGCATTGCTTTATGAATCTTTCCAGAAACCGTGGGAATATTTGTTGTCCCTCTAGTGAACAAAACATTAGAACTAGTTTTGCTGGAATAATTTTTTTAAACCTTTTTCTTCAAATGTTTAATTTTTTTTTCTTTTTGTTTTTTGATTTTCCTGTCAGTAAACACAAAGCATTGCCATGGCTTTGTGAGAATCTTTTCTTACACCTACTTTTTGGGAAGGAGGTCTGGAGGGATATATTATTCTCTTAACATATGTTCCCTGGAAATTAATCACCTATCAGATGAAGAACCTAATGGTTTGTGGCCGTGCAGTTATTACAGTCACATTAAGAACTGAAACGTATCTGCCTCTTTTCACCAATATTCCCATAGCCAACAAACCTTATAAAAGAAATCCACATGCTTATTCTATGCTTTTTTCATATATCTGATTAAAAATTAGCTCAGTGTTTTAACTGAGCTTTGTGCCAATTGTATATAAAAGAAGCATTTAAAAGACTTCAAAGCTCTGTTGGTGCCTAGCGCCAGCTTCAAAAGAACCCTAAATCTGAAGTGTCCTTTTCTCAAAGCATTTCCCAAGATCCTCCTTGTAAAATTATCTGTGCTCCATGAACCTATTTGAAAGTTTCCATCTTCTTGTGAAACTAAGCAATTTTTTTGTTTGCTTGTTTGTTTTCTATCTAAATAATTGAAAATGCTGTGAATCAAACTGGGTGGAAAAAAAATCCTGCAGTGAATTTCAATGGACAGAGCCAGGCTATTAAAGAATAGATTAACCCTGCAGAATGGGAATATTTTAACCAACATGACCACTGAAAACCGAAATCTAGCTTGCTACACTCCACCCAGGAATGAGAGTGCTGCTTCCCACCCAAGAAGTGACTCCTTAATCAACAACTTTACAGCTTTACAGCCCTAAGAAACAAAAACCCCAGATGCTTCATACTCCATTACAAGCCAAGGTACCTAGAGAAGACTTTATTTTTTTTAGAAAGCTTATTATAACCATTATTGACAGGGTTAGGCCTTTATTCTAGGGTAGTGAGGAGAGCAAATTCCCATAGGTTCCCTCTACAAACCATTAGGGAAGTTATGGGGGGGAGCTGCAAAAAGCCTTCTTGCACCTCCTGCTGCTTTCCCCATACTCCCAGTGTACCATCTCTGGTGCTCTTCCAACCTTCATCTGCACCACTTGAATGGCAGATGTGTTTGTTTGTTGGTTTGTTTGTTTTTAAATGGAGTAAAATCCTGGATGGTTTAATTAATTGGAATAATAAAGCATTAAGAAAACTAACTAAATAACAAAATTTCCTGGAAGCCACCCAAATTGGATGCAATGTTTTACTCACTGTGACGATGACCATTCTTACCATGTCTTCTGATCACCGCAGGGAGGTGCTCTCATTTACTGACGCAAAAAATTCCTGTAGTCCTTTGAACTGTGCATGGCTGATCCTGCAAGTTATCCTGTGTATTATCTTTTGTGTCTTTCCCTTTAAAAATATTCAGAGATTCTGTGAAGCTTGTTCCACGAGTCATTTCCAAGTAAAAATGTGTTTCTACTTTTTTTAATGTATATATCTGTCATTGACTCACACCGACACATGTGCATATAACTGCAGATTTCCAACAGATTACTGTGTATTTTGGCAGTCTTCAGTTATATGCTATTAAATTTCTTGTGTTTTTATAGGACTGACTAATTGTATTGATAGCCCTTAAACATTGCTCCTATAGCAACTGATTTTTGAGGCACTTCAAGTAACCAGAAATTTAAATAGCAACACTGAGATTTAACCCATTATTAGAATAGTAATGACTAGGTACCCTTCCCTTTCCCTTTCCCTTTCCCTTTCCCTTTCCCTTTCCCTTTCTTTTCTTCCCATGAGGCACAGATAAATGGAAATCTGACTCTAAAGGCTCAAAAAACCTCACAAAAACCCTCTCTGCATTTATTATTTTTCAAATCTCCGGGTTTTCATCTCATCAGTTTAGTAGGCCTGAGTCACTGCATTTGATCTCTTGGATTTGGCAGTTTGGGAAGCAGATTTCTTTAAAATAAAAGAACAGGTGCCATTCATATTCTTAACTTTTTATTTATTTTTTAAAGAAATAATATCAGTGCATAACATACATCTGTCTTAGTGCTGCAACACAAAACAGAAACCTTGAGCATTATTTACCGATTATTCCACACCATTTTTCTTAAGAGCAGGGCTGTTCCCCTGTTCTGGTCAAACTCTAATTAACAGAGCAATAGCATCACTGTAAAATCATGCAATTCCTATTTTAAATAATGTTTAGAGTGTACTGCTGCCCTTTTCTGTCAAAGTATTACTGTGTGTTTTGGCACAAAGATATCTGCATTTCTATATCTTCTACCACTTTTACAAAGGTTTTATAAGGCTTAATGAATGGAAAATGCTTTGAAAAGCTGTAGATAAAAGGCAATTTTGAAGGCAGTCATTAGTAGTAAATACCCTCATCAAAATTTCTCTTGCTAATCCTTTATGCTTTGGCTGTGCAGGCTGTGCTGACAGCACAAAACTACCATTGCTCCAAGGTTATTCTAATGCTAACTTACAGACGACAACTGTAAGAGTCACTTTTATATATAACTTTGCTGGCACGAATGTCACCCTCTTACCAACTTTGATCAGTTTAAAGTGTGCCACCTTAACACTGCAGATCAGTGGCAAAAAGAAATTCATAGACTTTCTAATAGTCTCACCATTAAAACTAATATTGTGTAACTGGAAATCAACTGCTTCAATTAATGGGAATATATGGCTTCATTTTGTAGGCACAACCTTTACATTTGAAAGTTCGGTGACATATGGGTTCCCACTGGTGCTATAATTATACCATGCCTAAAAGTCATCATTAGTTTAAAATGTGGAGGTACTATTTTTTTTATAATGAACAATCTTGTGCTGGTTAAGAGTGCATGAGTCTTTTCTGTTAGCAGCTGTTTCAATGGAACTCATTCATTTAGTTCACAGTTCCTCCAGTGGCTGCTACATACCCCTTGGTGTCAGCGTGGGATTTCCAGGCTGACAGTCCTACCTGTGAATGGCAGGCTTACAATGGCCCCCTCTAAAACGGCCTATAATTGTGAGACAATGGTGGATTGTTTTTCACTGGGGCAAGGGGAATGTCCTTTCCAGCACACTCATTAAAACTCTGCACCCCAAGAGTCCTCTCCTGTAAGAAAGGAACAGGAAGGTTTAACACTGGCAGGAGGCAAAATTAAGCTGTTTAAGACAGATTCTGCACTGCTTCAAAAATGTATGGGTGGACACAGATAACCTGGGGAGAGTAACCATCAGAGAAGCAGGAGATAAAAGGCCCTCCAAGTGCCTAACTGCAGCTGCTGATTACCAACATTTGCAATATGAAAGTCAGCTTTAACAGCTGTTCTTCTGTAAGGTGCCCATATAAAATCGTTGCATCACGAGCGTCTGTCTTTCTTTGATCAGGATGCTGCTCATGTGGGCCTCCAAATCAAGTGGATGGCTGGGGTTTTTTAACTGAGGGAAACAAATAAAATTTGTCAGAACAATGTTTTTAAAGTTATTTTTTTCAGGAAAATGAATGGATTAGAAGCTTGTGAGAGAATGAAAGCATTTACTTTGATCTTCAATGAACACCTCATTTTGAACTTCAGTATCTTAAGAACACCTTTGTATGGTTCAGAGGGAAAGTCTCATAAACTTGAGATAAACTTCCAAATGAAAAGTAATGCAAATGAAAACAGGGAGATGTGTTTGAAATCTGTCAACAATAAATGTTTTGGGTTTTGTAAAGTTTTGTGTTTGGTGGGGGTTTTTTGGGCATGAATATTTCAATGAAAGCTCTATGTGAATTGAAAACGCATATCAATAGTCTGCATTTTTTTCACACAGCAATAATTTGTCTTTTGGTTGTGCGTCTTGGTAGCTGTGGTCTTGTAGACCCTCTAACTATTTTGCTACCTCACTCAGCCACCTTAACTCTGAATAAAAAAACCCCACATTCATTCACATTTCAAAAGAGGCAGTAGAGAGGTGTCAATACTGCTCAAATCAGAGATGAGGAGTTGGATGTCATTCTCTGTCCTCACCATACCACTGAATACCTATGAAAGACCCAGAAATTTTCTTAAAAGCATTTGAGCAAAATGCCAATCAGCTTCCACTACCTGCCTGTGGGCCTCTGTGGAGAAATTGTCTTGTCTATTATGTACTAAATGATCTGTATCAGTCACTTTTATATCTTCTTTCTCATCTAGCAACTACCACATGGTCAACAAAGCACTTGAGCTGGTGTTTCCCTGTAGTGCAAATGAGGACTAGTGGCATGATACTTGGCTTGTGAAGGCCAAGGCTTGAATATAGTCTGAAATTTTGAACATCCAGATGGCAAGGTACACAAGGGTCATGTCGGCACTTTTGCTCTACCTTTCAAGGTGTGTACAGTACTCTTCCAAAGTGGGCTTGAAGGAACTCAGTTTCTGGTTCTTTTCTATCCTCTTTGCTGTTAATTATTTCTCAAGTCCACTTGGCAATTATTCAGCTTCATTTTGTATGTGTCATAGAGAGGATTAAAGTAACAAGGGAGGAAAATGTTCCTGTAAGACATGGGCAGGTATGAAAATACTGTGCTGTAGGAGAACGTCATATAGTCAGGCACACATGCTAACATGGACTCAATATAGGATCCCACTGGATCTTGTCTGAGCTTATTCTGCAGGAAACTATAGGAAGGAAATGTTCATGACTCATAATTACTGTGTGAAATATATACACCCACAGTCTGTGTACCTCTGGTTACCTCAGTCTGTACAAAGTTCCCCTAGCTATTTGAGCCACACGAATACTCCTTGTCTATCGTCTAGAGATTCCTTTTGATTAAGAAATCTGCAGTTTGCTTTGATGCGTAGTTCTCTAACCACTTACAAGCTTCGCCCAACTCCCTCACTGCCAGCTCAGGAGTGTTTCCCCAGCCCACACATATTTCCCTCCCAAGAGCGCTTGCGTTAACCCAGCCGGCTCAGCCTTCCAGCACACTAACCTACATTTCCCCGACGTTCTCCACCCCGCACTGTGCACTGAGCCTGTAGCACTCCCAGCCTCCCACACATGTCCCTGCTTGCACGTCTGTTTAGTGGGGAGCTGTAAACGCTCTCACACCAGAAGAGAGG
This sequence comes from Zapornia atra, assembly GCA_013400835.1. NCBI lineage: Eukaryota > Metazoa > Chordata > Aves > Gruiformes > Rallidae > Zapornia > Zapornia atra. The sequence goes on along the minus strand of VZTU01020372.1, from coordinate 8,166 downwards.
ACTAGATATCCACTTTTACCAGATTTCACCTGTTATATCCATGAAAAATCCCTGAGGAGAGTCATTAGGCAATGTTAATTATGGCAATCAGCCTACCCAGTCTGACCTAATTATAAATAATTAGCTTATCCCTTTATTTCCAAACCTCTTTCCCTAGTGAGACTGCACTTTTAAGATTTTTAAGCTAGCAAAAGCTCTCTCATAGATTTGCTTTTCAGTTGTAGCTAACTTTACATTACAGGCCTAAATCCACAAGAAAGCCATCGTCAACATCTCACAGACCTGGAGAAGAAGAAGAAGGAGCCCATTGAAATGTAAGAAAATACAAGCAATATTTCTTAAGCTCTTTCACTGGTGTAGGGTATCTGGTGGGATTTTTTTTTAAAAATTGTTATAGGCAACAAAATTCCATTAGATGCCTATTTGCCTAAAGAAAAAAGATTCTTAAATGCCTTTTAAATATCTTGTTCTTTTGGGTTGTAGTGACGCCTCTCAGAGCCAATGTAGCAAACCAAGTACCCATGGCACAGCCTATCATTGCTTGCAGTTATGCCTAGTTACGCTAGGCAGTGAATAAGACCTTTCCTTTCTATACCCTCTGGCCATTCTGCTTGGCTACAGTAATGACAATAGTGTTAAACACATTAATTTATTTTCTCCTAGCAAAGGAATAAAATATTTTTATTTTAATGCTTCAAGCAGCAAAGAAGCATCTCTGTAAACCAAAATTTACAAATCCTCCACTGTTGCTGAAAGATCAATCCCAAATGACATTGCATTTTCAACATGTGGGTTATGTGTGAGCTCTTGAATGAACTTGCTGCAACTGAAAAATGTATCCTTGTAGTCTCAAAACATCTCTCCAAATGACTCTTCTGATTAAAGCTCTTTGAGGAGCTTTCTAAATCCTCCTTCTTGGCCCAAAGAAACACTTTTTCAGGTTGCTGTAGGTGATTTTCACTGACGTACATCTTTCCATGCCAAGCAGTAAATACCTGATATTTCATCTTTTCCACCTGCATCTCTCTCTCCAAAGCCACCAGTTAATACAGTTTAATGTGTAACAGAGCACCCACAGGACTAGGAGCTTCTATATAAGCATTTCTAGGCCTGGGATATGCTGTAGATGTTTGCCCTTTTCAGACTCCATGATGAGCATAAGTTGACGGGCCTTCCCCCTTACCTTTTCCACTGAATAAAGGTTAAGGCCAGTCAGTAATATCAGTCTACAATAATTTAGAAATAATTCCCTTTCCAAGGATTTGTGATCCTGGCTCATTGTGCAAGTGCTCCCAGATGCATCAAAATATCCTACTTTGAATACTGAGTCAAAGATCATTAAAGCCATTATTTTTTCTCCCTCCTATGATCCCAAGGTTCTCTGCATCAAGTCCTGTATACAGAATTCTCCCAAGGCTATCTTGCGCCGTTCTTAGCAGAAGACATTTGCAAAGTTTAAAGCCACCTTTATTTCCATGCACAACATTTACTAATAGCTAGGTATGTAAATAACAAAGCTCTCTGCTTGGTCAGAAATGCAACCTGTGTGATGACATTTTACTCAAGAAAAATATTCCAATGACTTCAAGTGAAAACTGATTACAAGAAGACTACTTGCTTTGTACCATGAATTCTAAGAACAATCTGAGGAAAAGGTGAAGTTAACTTAAAATGTCATTCTTCCACTTGCTTGTGAAGCATGTGATTCTGGTCCCTTCCAAAGGCGCTATGCTGGGAGAAATGGATGACGGCATTGCAAATACCCGCAATGCAGTTCTGGTTTAGTCTACACAGAAGAAATGCCAGTGATGTTCTTGGGTTGTGGAAACTGCCTTGCTACAATAGATGTTTTGTGCAATTACCACAAATAACACACTTTTGCAGACCAAACTCCTCTAACCAATCTATCTGAATTTCTCTTGCACCGCTATAATGTGAGCATCATTTTAACTGAATGGACTGTACTTCAGGTGTACTGGTGATACTTCCTCCACAACGGCGAAGTGCACTTTGTTTAGCATGGCAAATTATGATATAAAAGAATGACTAAACAAAACCCATAGAAAAGCCCTCTGTTATAGATGATGAATTAAGCTATACTTAAAAAAAAAAAGAGCTCACAAAATTTGACATACTTTAAGCATCATTTCTCTGTGGATTCTTATTCCTGCTTTTATTCTAACCCTTTAACATAATTTGTCTTGTCTCTTGTTTTTGCTTGAGTGCTACAAAATGATCTTTCGGTCTATTACTCCCCTGTGCAGACCATTATCCTGCCCCAGAGGAAGCTGCGTATCTCACGTCTCTTGCAGGAATTCCTCCGTGCTGCTAACCTTTGACTCGCTTGTATAAAGTACTGCTCTCTGGCAGACTCTTGTTGTCTCTTATCTCTCTGATCCAGGCAGAGGTGTCAGAGAGTCCCAGGGAGCCATTAATCAATGGCACCCCTCTGCCATCAGCTCCTTAGAAGCTCTCCCTGAACCTGGAGTGCTTTTGGAGCTCTAGAGCAAGCAGTGCAAGAAGCTTTTACCACCAATATCTTTCATAGATAAACTAACCTGATTGATGATAATACTGAGAATTAAATATTTATGGTTTAGAAGGATGGGAAAGTTTTGAAATACATATTTCAAATTTATATGACAGGAGTAATGTCAATGTATGCAACCTGCTTTACATGGTGCGTTGGAAAAGGAGTTCTGCTGTAAATGTCGTCTTCATTCTTTTGTCATATTATTTCATGTAAAGCACATGTTCATGAAGTTAAAAAAAAGGGAAGAGAAAAAAACCACGAAATGAGAATGTTGTCTCAACTTTTAGAATAAAAGAAACAGCCTGTCATGTTCCATGTTGCTGAAGTACCACTTAAGGCAGATGCTGCATATACATCACAATAATGAATAATTTACTATGTGCCTATAATGTAGGGCTATGGCCTCACTCTCTCCTCCTCCACCCACAAGAAATCTAAGTACCCACCAAATCTGATAGCTTGTGGCTGGAAGACCCACAAATACAGAGGCAGAAGAAATGGAGAAACATCTATTAGCAAATCACTCCTACTCTCTTCCATCAAGTCATCCTCTACTCACATAGATGTCAAATATGCTGGAGGAAGCTTTACCCTCATACCTTTTAAAAAATCCCGTGAGCTTTCATAGCATTTGGGATGGAAATGCATTTGCAGGATTTTTTAGCCAAGTAAGCCAATTACCACTTCAGGAACTGCGTTTTGGTACAGATACTGCCTTCCACCCTAAACAAGCCAAATACTACTATTATTCATTCTATTTATCTTAATGATAGTAAAGCAGTGACTTGTGCAAGGTTAAAGTGTGTTTCATTACCCCAGAAAAGTAGTGACATTTCTATAATCTAAAATGTGAAGTCCTACGTATCCTGGATATGAAACCTGACAGCATAATCTTTTATTCCCCTTCTAAGCAACAATTTGCATGAGGGAGCATTCTCAGGATTAGCTGCACAGTTCAAAAATGTCCAGGGCTTGTTTAGGATTAGCAGACTGAAGAAACAAGATATTTTTAAATTAAACTGCTGGGTTTTAAGGAATGTTTCCTTAATGGGTCATCATAACCTTTTTTCCTGCCTGAATGGATTTTTCTAAACCACATTGTACTGAGAAAGTCTTTTCATGTCAATTAAAAATACAAGCTATTTGAGTATATGATCTACAGAAACACTATTGAATATAAGAATTTTCTTCTGTGCCCCACATAAATGTTCTGGGCAGCTGTTCAGAAAGGCTGATTTTACCTAAAATTGTGAATTTATACATGAAATTCCAAGTTTATGAATTAATTGCTTCCACGGATACCATTAGTTTTCTTGCTCATCTGTTTCTTCATCTGTCATTAAATTTGAAACAGCAAACCCAGGAAACAAAACACTCGCGTCTGAGCTGAGGTCCGATGACATGCCATGGCTATCTAAGGGACACTGTTGAGAGCATCATTGCTTTGAACATAGAACACTTCTTTATATTTTAGTACAAATTGCGTTTCCCTCCACAACATTTGATCTTCTAAAAGAAATTTGAACAGGTTTTCTGCATAACCAAGAATGAGCTCTCCCTCTCCAATGGCCCTGAGGCACCTGCTGGCTCTCCTTCTCAATCATGTGGAGTTCTTCTTTTCCAGCACTCCAAACAATAGTTTGGCAGAAGGCTTCCAGCACCCACTTAGCCACTGAGAAAGATCTGCCCATCTGGCATCAACAAGAGCTTGTTGTGAGATCCCTGTCTCTTAAGGAATGGTAAATAGTAGGATCAGCTTAGATTGTGACAAGCAAAAGGGAGCATTATCTGTGTTTTTCCTGACTTTTATGAGCTCATTTTTAAAACTTCGACATTCTATCAGGGAAGTCTATTTTTAATATAGGCAGATAGACAGCATGATAAACTTAGCAATGTTATAACAGGGACACCAGGCCCAGTTTTATCTTCATGAGAACATAGGTTCCATATTTAGTCTTTCAGTAAAACATTTAACACTGTAGTTTGAGTAAGTCTCATGTCTGTCTTTTGGTCCTGGGTCTTGGCCAGCTAGAGAACACAGAGCCACCATGCTTCTGGAAACCAAACCATGGGAGCTGGACAGCCCTCTTTGTGTCTGGTTGAAGGATCAATCAGATCAACAAAGGATTTGATTTTTCAGAGCTGGTAATACCAGAGTAAAATGGAAACAAGAGGGAATGCAGTACTTTGGGTGGCTTAGGGCTACTGATGTCCAAAGGGATATGCTAAGATTGCACAGTATCAGGTGATAAGGACAGGGCAAAAAACTTGGGGTCCAACATCCTACTATTCTAGGTCTATACATAAGTCCTATTATAGCATTCATTTAGGGTGCATATATCTATAATGCTGCTACTGAATCATGTTCGTGTCTGTGTTGAGGACTACAGAACAGCATTTTTACATCAGTGTTTCAAGGTGGTCACCACCATGTGCTCACCAAACACGTACAGGTCTTTCAAAGGTTTTATTGTTGAAGATTAATGCAACTGCAGGATGGAAGAAAATAACATGCAAAGTCTTGTTTTGTGTGTTATGTCTGATATAAAGAAGCTAGAATACTGACAAATCTCTCTGTTAACACCGTAGAAACACATTAAAATAATTATAAAAATTGCTAAAATTATACAAGGGTTTTTTTTGCTATTTTTTCAAATATAAACAATATTTTTTTTTCCCTCTCTCCTCACCAATTACGTTTGTGATGGTGTGAAGGCACTTTTTGCTTTGAAGGTATTACCTTAAACCAACAGATAACAAAAAGTCTTTATTTGCTACTGGCAATTGCAGAAAAGCCTCTGTAGAGTACATGTCATGCCAGTATAAGTCGTGTTCCCCTGCCATCCCCCGTGTCATCCCTTCCCTACTGCCCCCGACATGAAGTCAGACCTATTTTCTGATTTGTGGAGATCAGATGTTAATACTGAAATCTAATTAGGTCTTGTAAATAAAAGAATACATTGCTAACAAAGCAATTTCTTGAATAAGAGATGTTAATTAATATGCTTATCTAGTGCAACTCAAAGTTTGAATAGGACATCAGATGTCACAATTATTTAGGAAAAAAAATCTCATCTAAAACTTTCCCTGCAGGTTAAAACATGCAAATAAAATATTTTTTTCTCACATAATGTTATCATTATCAAAACATTTAGATATTTCCTACAGTATTTTAAAATTCAGATAGGTGTTTATTATGTTTATTAGAAAATTCTGGCTTTCTATATGCTTAAGGTTTCCTACAAAACTTAATCAGAGGTTATATTAAGGATATCGCAGCTGACTTTTAAGTCCTGTTTTGAAACAGTCAGTGTCAGAATTTTGTCAGAAAAAGTGACCCTCATTACTGACTAGTGACTTATATTGAGTCAAGTAGGTTTAAACCAGTGAGAATTAAGATACAGAACGTCTCTATGCCTATGTGCTTAACTAAGAATATCACCCTGAACATCAAGTTTTTAGTTGACAGTTTTGATTCTCACTGTGCATTGTAAATCAGAAACTTGGTGGTTCAGTCCAGAGAGGGAAGTAGTGCAGTCCCATCGTGGAATCCAGAGTAATGCCGGGCTGATCGCAGAATGATCAAGATCTACATGACTTCCAACCTCTGAAAGACAGGGAGAGGAAACACAGCCTTAACTCAGCTATCAGCTTCAACTTCCAATCTAATAGGTAACTTGGGGCTAGTAATCAGATCTATTTCTAAATGGGTTTTCCTCAGTTCACTTTTATACAAAAAGCTCTGTAACCTTTGTTACATGAAGTCTATGGAGTTGTGGTTGTACAGAGAGTAATACAGTCAAGAATGGAATGAGTTCTCTCCAACCCTATATCACACTGTAACTAAAACCAGACTATGTGTGCACACAAAACTTCCTGAATTCTTCAAAGTTTGGAAGAGAATCCTGCAATTTTGGTCAACACATTCAGAAAATATCATGGCTTCATAGTTGCTGCTATTACATAAAGCCAAACTATTATTACTTTTTTAGGTTCAGAGAATGTGAAGATACTTTCATGGAAAAGAACAGTATGCACTTTTCCTTCATAAATATATAGTCTGTCTCTTCTAATTACTGAAAACTTAAAGAGGAAAAGTACAGTAACACTGTGGCTGTAAAGTTTGCTATGGCTTAATGACAACTTTGTTGAATTTTTAGAGCTGCTTCAAAAGTCACACAGTTTGCATATGCTGTAACATTATTTGGATTTCTTTTGATTGCAGAGAAGTGCCTAAGCAATCCTCAATAGATGTACAAAGCTGATAAACATTTTCCACAAGTTACGTTCCCTCAGCATTCCCCTTTCTTGTAATTGCACTATATTTTTTTTTATTGCACTGATATTTTCCATTAGTTTTTAAATGGAGCAGATGTTTTTCCATCAGTTTGGGATTTTTCCTACCCAAATATTAACTTTTCAGTCTCGTATATAATGTCTATAGCTGGCAAAACTCTACAAAATAGTTATTCCTTCCTCATGGTGCCAATGTTCTTTCCAGCCTGACCCTATGTTTCATTCCCAGAAATATCTGCCATTGTCGAATTCCAAAACAATATGATACTTAAAGTCTAACCTGGTTTTCTTTCAAAAAACACAGGATCATTGTGTTTTAGATCTTAGGAGATATAAATCAGTATAGTTTCACTGATTTCAAGAAAAAGAGGTTACCAGGTTAACAGTTGCTAAGGCTTTAACTTCTTCAGTTCTTCCTTGAAAATGCTTTTCTTGTAAGCAGCAGGTGATGAATATTCATGATACTGAAATTTAAAATTTGTTAGGAGCATCTCATACAATGCCTTTTCGTGAACAAGTATCAGTGATTTATCCCATAGATATTTACCTCCCTGATATGAAACCCCAAAACAAACCTCCATTATTTTTAATGCTATTCTCCATTTATTTAGGGGAACAGTACTAGATGTATCCTTCATCAGCTCTTGACAGCCAAAATAATAAAAACCAAAATCTGATAAATTACTCCATGATAAATTATTCTTTTGCTTCAGTCAGATAGAGCTAAGCCTTAAATTTGCAATAGTAAAGTACAAAATGTAGTGTACTTAAGAACACTCAGGCTCATCTAAAATTGAGCATGCATTCTCTTTCCAAAGGATTTCTTTCAAAAGGACCATTCTGAATCTACTACTGGTTCCTTTGAGGAACTATTTTCCTTTTCAAATTCACAAGCAATTTTAAAATTTCAAAATACATCATGTAAAAAAAAAAATCTCCATGATAATAGAAACACTACTAGAAAGAAGTAAGACTAGATCCAAATGAAATTATTAGCCTTCTCTATGAAATATAATGAGGAAACAATTTTGTAAATGTTCTCAGCGTTCCCACAAATCATTGTGTTATTGATGGCTTGTATTCTGGATAGAGACATTTAAAACTTCATCTGCTTGAAATACATTATTTTCTTTCTTGAGTCTTTAACATTCCTATTACATGCCTCTACGTTTTATTAATCAGAACTGCTTTTACACATTATAATTTTCAATTACGCTTCAATTTTCTAAATGCATAAATTGTTATGGTATAATGTAAAACTCTAAAGGTGTGTGAAAATGCTGGATCAGAAAATTGTGTCGTAATTAATTGTTTTATAAAATAGCTTCTTTTTCATT
>VZTU01020370.1:0-14877 GCA_013400835.1 Zapornia atra | reverse complement strand
CTGAAGAATAAAAAAAAAGTATTCAATATATAACATATGATAGAATTTGAACGTACAGTTATTGCGCACATCATCTTTGGGATATATAGAGGAAGGCTGCTTGTTATGGTCCTCGAGTATGTCTATAAATAGCTATACATATATAAATAGCTATATAGCTCTATATATCTGCATCTGAAAACATATGCCAAGAGGACTCTATGAGCATTCCAGACATAAAAAGAGCTTGCATGAATGCATACTATAAGTATGAATATCCTAGGAAACAAGCATAATTTTAAGAGGTTTATAATATTTGTTCTGCATCCAATTTAATATTTATTTTAAATTAGACATTTCTGCAATATATATATATAATATTATATGATGAGAGTAATTTTCAGGTACCTTAAGAAGCATTAATTCATGCCATGAAAAACATTTAAAATGATTTTACCATCAGCAACTTGTACCAAACCATTTAAAGCCATTTATAAGGAGGAAAAAAATAAACCACCAACTTTTAGTATGGCAATAACAACAGTAAATGTGAGCCTTTAGCAAGTTTGCTGAAATAAATGTATGTTTTATCATAAGACTTAGTGGCTAAATAATTCAAAACTATACAAAAGGTTCAATTACAGAGATAAAAGATAAAGATATTATCCCTACTTTTGTGAAGTAATTTACCCTTAGCTATTGACTTTAAAAGACATTTAGTCCAGAAAAGGAACTTCAAATTTAAGAAACAGACAATTTTTTTCTTCTCTTGAACTACTGAATTGGTTAAAATTCAAAAAGCAGACTCCTAAGTGAAAAACAAAATCGAATCAGTAATAAAATTTTAAAAACCACTTCACCAGATCCAAAATTTGATTAGATAATGTTGTTGCATTTGGCCAGATTCAGCAAAGATGATTTGCTGTGAATAAGATATCCATAACAGCTTAGAAATAGATTATTTCATTTATTACATATATGAAGCTGAAATAACTAAACGCAGTGGTAAACAACATATTAAAGCAATGCTTGTATCAGAGCTGTTAACATTTTAGTAGTTATAAATGAATCAGTCTGAATGAATTTGTTATGCGTTGCAATTGTACTTGTGATAATGCATTTATCTAGCAACACTGCTATGTTACCAAACAGTACATTTCCGTAACTGCTACATTATTATTCAGCATTATTGGAAATCTGCAATAAATTATTGATGGTATATTTTAGAGAACAAAACAGAAAACAGAAAGCAAGTAGACTGAAAACTTGAGTGGAGTTTTAAGAAAGATCTGCAGCACTAAAACACTCTGAAGCTCAGACTGCTGTTATTGTGTATTGATCAACAATGGAAAAAGAAGGTAAAGTGGAGAATTCACATCCTCATTCTGCTTGCATCAGCAGTATATAGTATGCCCAGAGTTAATGCAAGTGGTATCAAAAGCTCAGATTACTGAAACTGTCTCTCTGATGTTGTCAATGCTTATTAGCAGGACACCACATTAAGTAACATCATACAAAATTAGAATCAGCTAGTCCACTAAAAGCTAATAAACACCATAGGTGTGAGCTCCGCGACAGACATTAGTGTTTAACATACAAGGCAGGGGACAACTTGTCAGAAAAATTGCATTCTTTCACAAAAACATATCACAGAGTTGTTACATATCTTTAGACAGGGTAAAAATATTCTTTGAAGCTCAGTGACACATATTAGTTACTTTGTTATATGAAACAGAGGTTGGAAACCAGAAATTTGATAACATAACCACAGTCCATTAACCACATGTACCAGTAAGGTTTGATATTAAGCCATAGAAAAATGACTAAGGCGTTTGTCCCTCACCTGACCACATTAACCAGTCCTTTAATTTGAAAGGTTTTGTCTGTTACTTCAGCAAAAGACACAGCCAAGCTTTTGGAGTTATTTTAAAACAGTGTTAATGCATCACATTGATCTTATTTCTTCCATTTACTTTCCTACCTTAGCATCCTTGGGCTTAACCACTTTCATGAAGGCACCTCTTACCAAAGCTTCCTCTCTCTCCCTCCTGGTTACTTTCCGAGTATCCAGAAATTTCAGGTTTTTCAATTTGTGCAGGACAAAATACCTTACAGGGTAAAAAATTGCACAGTTAAAATCCAGAAATACACAGACATACTCACAGACCAAATGACTAAAATATGACAGCAATAAAGACCAACCACCTTTGTTTCCTCTCTCTGTGTTCTTTTCATTCAGCTTGTGTACAAAGTTACTATATTTACTTTAATCTCTGAAATGAAGCTTGTTTTTGTTGTGTTATAAGCTGCCCACAACAACTGAATACTAGGTGGATCAAGCAGAGAAGAAAATTATCACTATGTGCATGTATGTTCTCTGTTGGGAACACTGAAATACAAGGTATACTCAAAAATAGAATAAATTGGAAATTGTTCTGAATTGCCAGTTTGGAAAAAGGACTTTTGAGTGATTCCAAATACCTCATCCCACACTGTAGGGAAAAAAACCATCTGAGACATGGAAACTGCTAGCTATCTTCTCTGAAATAATTCTCAGAAAACATTCATTCACTAACACTGCTTCAGAATTTTGATATATTACCCTAAAAACACAATTATGAGCAACCTTGGAGACACATGAACAGTAAATCAGTGAGGAGTGTAATTTGTCTTCTACCATATACCCTAAAACACCATCCTCTAGAAAGGAGTATATGTCAGTATCCAAAACTCTTAACATTAAAGCCAAAAATAATTGTCAAAAGAGTTACTCCTTTCCAGGACTAAATTTGGACACAGGTATCATTCTGAAGAAGAATTCCAATTTGGCCCTTCAAGAGACACACAGTTTCCTTACAGCATATGGATCCCAGCTCAGGATTAAACACAGAAGCACACAAGGAGAGTATGAAAAATATTTTAGGAATTCAAAGTTTGTGTTAGGATCCATCAGTATCATGTTCTATTTATCCTTGAAACTCAAAGTACAGCAGCTTTTTAGCCTCAAACAATACCATTGCCTCCTTGTTGTAGAGGGAGAGAACATGGCAGATCAGAAACAGAGTAAAGGCACATCAAAATATCTAACCACCTCAAGTACATGTTATTTACATTTAGTCAACCAAATGTGAAGCAGACATTGCGAAGTGAGGGAAGTGCCAGACTTTTCCTGGCAGGAGGTAGAAAGGTGACTGATAACATTCCCCATGCCTAGCTGCTCTGCAAAAATCTCCAGCCAGTCAGAGAGCCTCCTAATCACCCCAAGCCCTTCTGGTACTGGGAGGAAGAAATGGAAGTAGAAGGAAAACTAACGTTTCAAAAAAGACCACCACACAAAAGATGTGTTTTGAAAGGTAAGAGTTATCTTATAATACTGTTCTCCAGACCAGAAAAACATGTGAAAAAGACTCCCTTTCTACAACTAAGCAAAATTTAATGCTGCAAATAAACCTTTCCATCAAGCACACTTTTCCTCTGAGGTAACAGCTTCGTAAACTGTTAACAAGAGAACTGAAAACACTCAGTACTGAAATGTTCAGGCAATTTAAATGGGAATCCTCAATCTATGACCTTCAATGATATAAGAAGGGAGTCATCTTACAAAACAGAACATGTCCTAAGACCATTTATTCAACAACAGCTCCAGATCGACTGGAGACTGACACATTCTTGGGCTCCGCCCACCACTCCTGGCTGTCCTTCCAGTCCTCCCTGGCATTTTGCTGGCCCTTATCTTTCAGTGGAGAAGCTATCCATCTTACATTACTGGCAGAAAAGCTCTGATGACAACAGATTCTTTCAAATGAAGACATGTACAGAAGGAAACAATATGTCAAGAGTGAAGAAGAGTGAAACTAAAAATGAGTAAAGACACCCACTAAGTGTAGGGTGAGAAAAGATGAATATTCAGGTGAAGAAAACATCGGTATTAGAAAAATCGGCAAATGTTTAATGATGGAATGAAATATGCCATCGAAAAGCAGGCTGCAGCAAAAATGACAACAGACTAAGACAGCACTGTCATCTATGCTGACTTTGGATCACAGCCCTAATGTCAGTCTCTCAATCATTTCAAAAGAGCTTAAAATTATAATAGCATTCCTTGATACAAATGTATTTTTGTATTTTTAAGCCATCCTGACTGCACTTCAAAAAACAGAATTAGCACCAGTACTTGCCAATGCCAAAAACAAAACTGAAAAACCCTCCCACGTAAACTAAACAGCAAACTACACCACAAGTCACAGGTTTGGGGTTGATTTGGGATTTTTAAGTTTGCACTCCTTAAGAGGAGCAAATATTAAAAAGTAAGTACCATAAAGATTATCCCACTGGTAAAACAAAGGTATGTCAGTGATTAATTCTTTTACAAGGTGATTCAAAATACAATCCTGTTTATTCATATTCCTTTTACTAAATGTGAGATAAAAGGAATATGTATTATTTGAAAATAATATCGTACTATTTTATTAAATGGCTGAATAAAAGCACCAGGCTTCTTGGATATATTTTAACTAGAATATATCTTCAAACTAAATGTAACACAAGTTTGCCATAAAAAATACAGGAAAGGATTACCAAAGCCCTGGAAAGAACACTTTACAATATCAATTCAACCCTTGTAAATTTAATCCAGGGTTATTTGTTGCACAAAATCTCTTTACTGTGATGTATGACTTAGTTACTAAGGTTATCACAGCAGTATCCTAAAGTTGCATAGTACATAAAACATTTCAGTTAACAATGCAGGGAGGTTAACTCCCACAGATAACCTACTATCAGAGGGTTAGACCAGATGACATGCCTCTGTCAGCTTTCAGGAGCTATTGATGGTTCAATCAGTTTGTTTTGAAGGTAAAGTACAACAAAAGGGCACTAAACTTATTCAAACTGTCAACAGGGACTATCTGGAATGTTGCTTGCAGGTAAGTAATTTTGGGTGTTTTAAGACTATTATCAAACACCAATGGCTGCAGAAAAAGACAGCTACTAATAACACAGAATGCAGCCATCATAAAATACTTTATGGCAGGTACCAGGATCCATAAATTGCATGACACATTGCACCTGTTTTAGGCTTGTAAAATCCCTAGTTAAGACTGTTTAATGAAGAAAGATCCATCTAAATTTTACATAGTAAATTTAGAAAGGTTGATTTTAGGTTAGAGGTTGAAGGGGCAGGGTCTCCCTGCCTCCCCCCTTTTTTTAATAATTTTGAAATTTAGCAACACTTCATGTGCTCTGATACTGCTGTTACTGGGGTTTAACACCTTTGCAGTGGTGTGAAAAAAGGTTATTATCTTCAGTGATGAGGATAAAGGTGAGATAAAAAAAAAGAAAAAAAGAGAGAGGAAAGAAAAGAAGAAAAAAGAGAGAAAAAAAGAGAAAAAAAAAGAGAGAGGAAAAAAAAGAGAGGAAAAAATAAAGAGAAAAAAAAAAGAGAGAGAAAAAAAAATCAAACATACCAGGAAGGTTCTTAGAGATCCATTTATCTCTAACTGTAAACTGATCTTCTAATTCATGATGGATTAAGGAAATGAACTATGTAAGAAAAGTTGCATCTTCTTTTGTCCAGAATCATCTCCCCACCTTGACTCCCAATGCCAAGAGTCGCATGATATTAAGCTAGTAATAGATACCCATCACACACAAACAGGAACACTCTAAGATGGAAAAGACCAGAGAATATCACATTTCATGTTATTTCAGTCTTAGTTAAGTGAAAATGACAATAAAGATTAACAATTCATTTACCAGTTTTGTAAGTGCTGCATGTGATTAGTATTATTTTAACAGATTTATACAGACCTGTCAAGATATTGGAAAAGAGGGACAGGTTTGAGGGGGCATTTGCAAAGGAACGCAGTGAGTTTGGGATTCAGCTGCTATTGACATTGGCAAAAGCTCAAATGGGCAAAGCTTTCCTTTGAAGAAACATGTTGGAGCTTAGAACAGGACAGAACAAAGACAGCTTTGAGATCAGCTAATGCTATTTATTAAACAATACATGACTCTAGTTTTTATATAAAGAAATACTGTCTCTGCTACTGACTCACTCTACAGCCTTTAATGAATCACAGACTTGTCATCTTAACTCGGCCTTGTAAACACAGAAAATAAAACCTATCAGTTATCTTTCAGGTATATCCTGCCTGTTTCCAGTTCTCTACTGTGTAACAGTCACTACTTAAAACATAGGCCCCTTCTTGGGTTATTCCCTCACCCACCAAAAATCAGTGATGGTCCACACAATCTTAGGAGAGCAATTCATTGGTAAAGCAAAAGCGTTCGAAGAGAATGTGTAAGTGTCCTAATAGAACAAATTTATTTTATACATATGTGAGAAATTTGTCAGTCCTGATCTAAAACACACAGTTGTAAATAACTTTTATTTCAACTCCTTATTTTTGTTAAATAGCTACTGTGTCATTTCATTCTGATCTTTTCTGTTGGGTTGGGTTTTTTTCAGCAGCCATTTAGGTTCAGGCATAAAAATTCCTTCAGTATTAATGAGCTCTGGTATACTACTCCTTACTATCATCAAACAGGAAATTTTTATTCTGGAGCTGTGAATACCATAGCATAGCAAAACAAACAAAAACCCATCCTTAATATCATAGCATCTAGGGGCCTTGATTCATTTATCACCTTCCTTGGAAAAGCAGACAAGTTGTAGAACTGATACAGAAAGATAATGGCATCACCCATGAGCCATGCTAGAAAAAAACTTAAAGGGGAAATAAATTACTTGGAGAAATAATGATTTGGGGGTTTTTTTCTCCTTCTACTACAAAAAAAATATAGTCAAATTTTATATGTTAGAGACTCAGAAAAAATAACGTCTTCCACTGAAACTGCAGTGTAAGACTATGGTAAGAACTAGATTCTGTATAGTCCTTTATTTTGTACTTCTATTTAAAAAAACTGGAATATAAAATTTTGCTATCTGCATCAGTATTAAGGTTTAAAATATAAAATTAATATGGCACTGAAAAATTGGTAAGTATTTGCCCAGAAGAATGCAGAAGTGTTTAGCTTTACTTATAACTTTAATATGCTGTTTCAGAAAGTGTTTTTCTATTTGTAGTGCTATTGTATTTCTTTTATTTGACAATCAGAAAATACCTGTTTCAAACTCTGAAGGAGTGATTATGCTCTCAGTTACATTATTATAAGCTAGAAAAAATAAATAACCTGAAGTTAGCAAAGTTACATCAGCATTCAAATGGGGAGAATTGTAAACAAAAATCAAGATTGAGCAAATGTGTTTGTGATACTGAACTAAATTATCTTCTATAGCTGTTTCTTCTCCACCACCAAAAAGTTTAACCTCCAAGCTCACCCTTATCCCACCAATCATCATACTGCAATGAAACTTCCTCAATACTGAGTTAAAGAGGCCAGGTCATAAACTTAAACCAACATCTTCCAGAATAGAGGGCATTATGTTGGCAGAGGATCACATAGCCTCTGTAAAACCTTGGCATTGCTTGGTGATGACCCCATAATTCTGAGGGGCTCTCAAGCCACTTCAGAAAGCCAAACCACCTCCTGATACTTTAACATCCTCTGCTCTGTAGCAGTAGCTGCACTGTAGCAAGCAACTCTATGGATTAGAAAAGTTTCTACACATGTAACACATGTGTACAGTTATGTCTTTACTTACTGTATTAGGATGGACAATTTGGGGTATTACAGACTTTAACTTATTTGGCTGAAAGAAACTTTATAAAAGCCCATGCTCAAAAATCCTTCCAGTGGCTAATCTCAGATGGAAGTTGTGTGGCTATTTGATGTCAATCAAATCCAGTTTGCATTGTAGAAATTACAAAACCCCATGCAAACAGTGAAGAGGCAGAGATTCACAGATTATACAGGTATAAGGGAATACCCTAATCACCTCATTAAGTACCTTAAAAACATATACAGAGGCACCACAGACTTCAGTCCCTCCTGTTACAGCAGCTTCAACAGTAAATTCACTGATGTATTTTAGAATGATTTTCATTACTGAGAGAGGACTTCTAGTCTTCTAAGGCTTCTTGAAGATGTATTTATGTATTTATATTAACATCCAAATTAAATAACAAGACTTGAAAAGATGAATAGGTTCTGTCTCAAAAAACCCCAAAACAAACAAACAACACAAAAAACCACCAAACAACCAGAACCCACAATAAACCAAAACAAAACTACAAGGAAACAGAAAATTGTGTAAGACCCAGCATTTCACAGAATCAAACTGGTGGGATGGGAATAACTGATTTAGCTTGAAAAGTTAATCCATACAAAACGCATTCACTTCCTTTCTTGCTGTTACATCTTAAGAGGACTTCATAAGGTTATCACCATTTGCTCCCCCTGCCAAAGATAGCATATCTAGTATATGTACTTTTAAGCTAATTTAAAATAAACACAGGCATTTGTTTCCACTTGCCCTTGTTTCCATGTCAACAGTACTTAATGAATGCATCATTCCAGGAAATGTCAATAAGGAGCAAAGAAGAATGAACAAGCACTGAAAACTTCACACATGGCATACATCCTTCACAATCATACCGCTTTAATGAAAATAGGTGAGGTCACCTACAGCATTTGCAAATGCTTTGTAATACATTCTGACCCAGATGATTTTTCACAGTTCAGTAACGTCGCGTTTGAAGTTTTCACTGCAAACAATACACCCACAGGACTGACCAAGTGCGGGTACAAGAGCAGCAACCAGCAATTACTGTGTTGACTTCTGTTACTTTGATCTCCGGGTCATGACCTTTGCTTTCACAAAATCTTCAAAGTAGAGATTGTAGAATAGGTTATTTTAGAAGACGCACTGTTTTGCAAACTATTTTTCTGTATTTCTTCTTATTTCAGGCAAAAGCTTCTAAAACTTTCCTGTTACTATTACATTTTGGATACTCTGCTTTTCCTTGCCCTCATCCTGAAGATTTCCTTTTACAAAATATTGCCCTCCCAAATATGGGAAGCTTAAAGAAGTAAGATAAAAATTAAGAAAATATAGCACTTTTTTTTTTTTATGGGAAAGTAACTAAAGCCATGTTACAATGATGGAAAAAACCTGAATTGTTAAAATTAAACAGGCAAGCTTGGTTATAAAAATATTCCAGAAGGGAACTTTCCATTTTCTTTTCCTTTCTAAGCAAAAACTCCAATAGTAAACATGAACATGTTTTCATCAATTTGTTCTCCTTCGCATTTGAAGGGTAAGGAGGAATAACAGGAATGGAAAAAAATAGGTTTTCTTTTTTCTTCTTCTAAAAAAATACCTCACTAAAATATTACATTTCTCAGGGGAAAAAAATAACTACTTTCAGAAAAAGACACATCAATGTTTTTTTATAAAACCTATTTTTAATGCAAGACTTAGGAAAAGCCTTAGTATTGAAATTGATAGAAAACCGTACCAATGGATTATTTGAGGAACCAGATTATAACTTCTCGACAAAGAGAATAGCTTTAAACATTTTATAAGTATTTATGATAGAACCTAATTAGTTTTAAAAGACATATTATTACTTTTTCTCTCTGCTACTAATATCAGAGTAAATCACTGGACTTCAAGTTTTTAAAAATTTTTTTTTCCACATTTTTTAAGGTTGAGATTTTTGGGAGAGGAGTTTAGAGATCTTTTCAGTTTGTTTGAATGAGAAGATTAAGTAAGGCTTTGATTTCTAGCACCTTTCTCTTTCTGGTTGAGAAATTAAATAGCCTGAACTCTAACTGAACTCATTAGGAATTAAATTAAACCTTGATGAAAAATGAAGCTGTGGTTCCAATGGTCACTGCAAAAATTTACAAAAATAAGTTCTGGTTCAGATCAAAATAAAACCAGTTAAACTTTATGGTAAAGCAAACTGTTTACATAATCCAGGTTCACTGAAATGCAGCTTTTTGATGCTTTTTGTGTGGCAAATCTTTTTTTTAATTAAAAAAAATACTTTAAACAATTAAAAATTATGAAACATTACAAGTGTTTGCTTTTGAGATCTGAAGCGATACATTTGATAAAACACAAATACTTTCTTACTCAGAATCTGCTTCTTAAATCTGAGCTACCCTTTGGGGTAAGGAAGAAAACATTTGTGTCTAAGATCATTCAGAACGTGTATTCAAAATTATGAACTATCTATAAAGAGTAAAATTAGTAAAGTACTTTTTAATCAGTGCCATCATGTAGGTGAATATATTCCCCTAAAGACAGACAGATAAATAGATGGATGCTTTTGGTGTTGAGTCTAATGCTTCCTGGCAAACACACTTCATATAATGTAATACATAATAACAGAAAAGAAACAGGAAGCTTTCATTATAGTAGAACCACCATAAATCATTCAACTAATTAGAAGTCCATTCTTCTTTCTTAAAAGAGCTTTAATTAACTTAGTTTGTATGGAAAAAATATACCCTGGTTTTTGAAAAATTGAGAGAAAAGAAAATGGAAGCAAAGTTACAGTATCAAGCAGATGCATAAATACAATCACTTCACACTTTGACATAGTGGTTTGCCACAACGTGACCTAAAACTACCATGACCTCCCTGAAATCAACATTTTTGCATTGAAATGAAACAACAGACATGCTTGTTTTGATGTATGGCTGTGTGACATATTATAAATATTACATCACATAACCACAGAGGATGTCAATCAATAAAGAATTTTTCCAGACAGCACTAAATGAAGCATGGGTTCTTGCCTCTGAATGGCTCCTTTAACGTACTACTTTTGCTTAAATGATTAATAGGAGACATATTGTCAGAAAACATACTTAAAGTGAAAAACAGTAAACTGTAGAAATATCATTCATTTTTTAAGCAATTCTCTAGTGCAAATGTCACATAAATTAACATAGAGACAGGACTATTAGACTCTCGTAAGCTGGATAGTAAGCATACCTTCCACTTAAGTGTGAAAGCAATAGGAAAATATTTTATTAAATCTAGACTGCTCTACTTGATGGAAAGCAAAGTGCTATACAGCTAAGCTGGACTCAAAAGCTGAATCATTAAAAGGTGAAAGTTTTTAAGCTAATAATAACCTAGAAATCCCTCTCAAAAATTCGGATCAAACTAAAAAAGCTACTGTTCCAACCTACAGTATTTATGAGCAATAAAGTGATGTATATGATTTATGATTTTAGTTTTATACTAACTCCTACAGAGTTTAGAATACATGAAGGTAAAATCAGAGGGGTTTTTTTAATATAACTGAATAGTATGGGTGATCTGCTAATAAAAATGAAGCTCAAGCTCGGCAAGGGCAGCAGCACGGTGACCAGTGTTGCTTGGCTCTGACTTGCCTCAGACAGACATTTTCAACTGATGTGAAAAATGCCAGCACACAAAGACTAAAATATTCTATTAGGTATGAGCAAGGAAAAAAAAAAAAATCCAATGACTTTTTTTTTAAAATAATCAAAGTCTTACTTGCCTAAACTATGAAAACCTGGCCTTAAACGCTTCTAGGGGCATGGCTTCCACAGCTTCTCTGGGCAACCTGTTCCAGTGCTTTACCACCCTCATATTAAAGAATTTCTTCCTAATGTCTAATCTAAACCTACACTTTTGCAGCTTGAAGCCATTACCCCTTGTCCTATCACTACACTCTCTGATGAACAGCCCCTTTCCTACTTTCCTGTAGGACCCATTTAACTATTGGTAGCTCATAATTAGGTCTCCACAGAGCCTTCTCTTCTCCAGGATTAACAAGCCCAACTCTCTCAGCCTTTTAGATACATACTCACAGTTGTCCTCATCAGTCACACATTTTTATTTTTAAAAAATAAGCTTTGTAATTTTTAGCAACATTTCAGTTGGACAGCGAGTATTTTATCAGGCTTCAATATTAATTTCCAGATGACTTTTTGTGTAGTTGGTTGGGGTTTTTTATTGAAATCTAATGACTAAACTAAATAGCTGAGTAAAGCAGCACAATATAGGAGTCATCCTTTACTCTGTTTTCTTCAATAGTGCCCTGATAACTGTAGTAAAAGCAGCTCATCACCACAACTGAATGTTAGCGGAAGAACACGCAACTGGTTATGTGAGGGTAGTGATTCATTTTTTTAAGTGACTGTCATCCTTAGTGTATGTAAATGTTGCCTTACCTTGGCCTTAAAGAAGTAAAGACTGTAAGTAGACACAGATGAGCACCCACATTCAGGAAATCCTGTACACACTTGCTCAATTCAAACATGTGCTGCATAGCACTGAAACATTTCTTGAAATAGGGATCCTGAGAGTAATCTCACTGAAATGCGGTTAACTCAAATTCCCAGGTGTTTCATGGCAGAACATACCACAACACTTTCAGAAGAGAGTAGATGTTGGAGACTTTGAGTTGGTTTTAGTTCAATGTTTTTCTGGGAATAAAATAGAACTGACATACCTTATTGTATCTACAGGTGAAAACACTAACCTGTATCTCTGGTAGTCATCTTCATCCTTTTCTTTGCAGACCAGTTCATTTGGGCAGGCTGTGTTTCCAAGCAAACTGAGATACTGTAGTGAGGGCACAACTTCAGCCAAATGGTCCAAAAGGGTTTCTAATTCTGTTATGTGTCAAAGGTTGTCGGTTAAGGATTCAATGAGATTAATGAAAAAAGCATTTAGGGTTGCATCACCGCTGATTTAAACATACATTTCAATAACTGACAATCAAATTTAGTATGGCATTCGGGAAAATGTCAGATTAATTGTTCCAAGGGCAAACAGGGATAAATTTCAGTCAGTTTTTTGGCATGGAATGAAAGAATTTGGCTGTTTTGTCATTCTTTTCTCCTCCTCTCTTTCCTACGTGGTTCACTACAAAACATTAAAACTTTGACAAAATGATGGATGCTGTGCGGTAAAATGGCTAGCAATTGCTAGAGCTATGAAACTTTTCCAGCATGGAAACAAACAGTTAGTTTCACAGCACATTCATCACTAATATATTCAGTCCTCTGGAAAATGAGTTTAAAAACAAAAAGTCAAACCACAACAACCCACTTTCACTCCCAGCATATAAATGCATTGAGTGCCACAGCAACACATTCATAATTACTCAATTAGTATATGTGAATTAATGCTTCACTAAGTACAACTTGAAGACATCAGTATTACAAGTATTTTAAATGTAAAACTTTACAATCTTGTAAAGCTTAAAATTTTTCATTAAAATAGCCATATATTTTGGTGTTCATGAACATAAATAATGATGATACACCTTTGATATTGTAAACTATATGAAAACAAACAAATAAAGGTTAAATTATCTCTTAACTACGGCAATATTGGAAATCACAGCTCTGGTTTAAGCGTAACAGTCAACCATTTACACCCTATTGATTGATCAAATAAAGCAAATTATTTTGTTAATGTCTAATGTGACAGTCTCTAAGACTCAAACTATACATTCTTACTTATTTAATTTCCTTGAAAAAAAAAAAAGGCATGTTTCTCAAAAATGATGCCGTATGTATGTGTGTAAAAAGTTTTCAATGTTTAAAAATTTTAGACAACAGTAATAATTATTCAAAACTATCAAAGAGCATTTCTTTGCTCTTCTTTTATCCACTCCTGCTGTTAGAGACCACCACTATTGTTTTAAATCCTCAGTTCACTTGTGTTGCTATTATTTATATTTGATTTATGTGTTTCTGTTATCTTTGTTATTCTTAGCTGATGGAATTTACTTTATTTCTTCACCTCAATATCTTAAGGGCAACAGAAGCAACAGAGAATGGAAAGAGCAGATTCACTGCTAAAAATGTGGGTTTCCTTTTACAAGCCTGAAATTTAATTTTATTTCCAAACACACAGGAAAACCATGCTGAAAATTCTAAACTTATAGTTAATGTTCTGTTCCATAAGGTATGGAATCATACTCACATACTTGAATTGGTTTGAAATTAGTTCTATTAATTAATAAGGTAAAAATGCTAACTTTTAATTTGGCAAAGCCACATTATGGAATGCTGCTTGCTAATAAGTAATCAACCAAACCCTATGAAAAACTCTTTTTGTGATAAACTCCCAACAAAATCTTGCGCTGTTTGTCTTCTCATACCTGGACCTCAAGCTCACACACAAGCTTTTTCACAGCTCTTTTGCGAAGTATGTGACTGTGAGGGAAGGTCACAAACTTTTTCCACACATGTTCAAGTAAAGGCTTTTTAAAAATTTCCCAAGGCTGTTAGAGAAGCACATGAACCTGGCACCCTTCTTCAGCCAGAGGAAACAATTTCTTGCAGGATTGCTTAAGTTGCAAAAAGGTTCCTTGAGGAAGAGTTTATTATTCAAAATTTATTTCCATAACAGTAACCATGCAGTGGGGGTGGAGGAGTAGCTATTGCAAGGCTTAGATTATATCTAGCCAAAACCAAACCAACCAACAAACCAAAAAAAAACCCAACTAACCATTCTGCTGATTCTATGGAGTAAACATGCAAAATATGTTTGCCAATTCAGTAGAGCTTTCGCTGGGGTAGATTTTCTCCACAAAAATTTGCTGAATGTGGAGTGTGACACATATTCTAACTCCTAACTAACCATGTAGACTTAGGGATAAATATCAACATGTGTTTAGATACCTAATGATGAAAAGCTGTGTCAGCTTAAATTTACAAAAAGTGTAAGACTGTATCAAAGTCCTAGGGAAGGGAAAAGGGAGACACCAAATTCACTAACAGCTTTGGATATTAGTTGACAATCTCAATCTTCCCAAATTTGAAAAATAGCAGCTAGATTCCAATGTATCATATCTACAACTTGAGCATTGATTTTAGACGCAGAAAGATGATCCCCCCCTTACAAATTATTTCAGGCAATGATGACTAGAATCACACACAGACTTCTTACTGTGCAGTTCTGTGTGAGACTCCCCAGATCTTTGTTATCAG
>VZTU01020368.1:2183-39355 GCA_013400835.1 Zapornia atra | reverse complement strand
CCCCCCCCCAGATTTCCTCTGGCAGCTAGTATCTGTAATAAAGAGGGGGAAATTGCAGAAACTGCTGAGGGCTTTTTGGCCCTCCGTTTTCCACCTTTCTGCCCGGTTTTGTTGATTGGTGTATTTAATGTTTGAGCTGATGGCATCATGGTTTGACGTCTCTTGATCAGAAAAAAAACAAGAATGAAGATTTGTTTCTCTTCTTGGCCTTTGATACATGTTCTCATTTTACAGTATGATGCAGTTAATACAGTACAAGCTTTGGAACCAAAGAAGATCTAAGTAACAGGCGCCCCCCTGGATGCAACCAGTTGTTAGAAACAGCAGTGACAGATCCATCCTTGTGCAGATCCTTCACTGTTCAGGTCTTGTGATGAGAAATGCAAATGTATGGGTTTTTTTCACTGTAAAATAAAGTCACGTTTTTCAAATAACAACTAAAAAGGAAGTCTTTTATAACGATCAGTACTCAGCATTGCAGGTCTGTAAAACATCAGCTGATGTTCCAACACCTTTTACCATATCCTTCCCTCTGAGAAGTATCTCCCCTGCTCTCCCCACCCTCTTGTCTACAAGTGATGCAGCCTTACTGAATTCATGAAGTGTACACTGAAAATCTACCTGCATATAGTTTGGTTTTGCAAAAATTGTGGTGATTTGCCAGTTGACACAAGGATCAAATACTTTGAGTAAGTAACAATAAAACAAAATTTCACCTTTCCTTACAGTGTTTACCTCCATCCAAAACGTTAACTTATTTTTCACCTGCTGATTTATCTTGAAAGACCCTGTTTTACTTCATATAAACATTCAAAATGGAAGGACTTACTACACTAGAGCAAACTGAATTTTATTTAAAAGGTTTCATGACTGCCTTACGGATTTGCACTGATACAGTCATCCGTCAGGGCACTTGTTGGGACGAAGGGCCAGGTCAGACAGAACCACATTGGCTGTGCCTATGTAGTTGGACCTTGAGGGCTCTTGTAGAGAAACCTGTGTGTACAGTGAGACAAGAGCCCTAGTGCATCTCAACAGATAGCTCCAGACAAAGCCCAAAACAGAATCACAGAATCACAGAATCGTAGGAATTGGAAGGGACCTCAAGAGATCATCGGGTCCAACCCCCCTGCCAAAGCAGGCTCCCTAGCTCATATTACATAGATAGGCATCCAGACAAGTCCCGAATATCTCCAGTGAAGGAGACTCCACCACCCCCCTGGGCAGCCTGTGCCAGGGCTCTGTCACCCTCACTGGGAAAAAGTTCTTCCCCCTGTTGGTGCGGAACTTCCTGTGCTCCAACTTGAAGCCATTGCCCCTTGTCCTGTCCCCACAGATAACTGAAAAGAGGCTGGCCATTTTCCCCTGCATCCCATGTCTAAGATATTTATAAACATAAGCAATGCATATATTCGAACAATAAAAGCTACCTAATTTATTACTCTTTCAGCTAATTGCACGTATACACACTTACAGATATATACATATATGTATGTACATTCATGTACATATTTGGCAACCGTTACTGTAATTAACGTCCTTTTAGCAGAATACTTGTCATTTGCACAGACCTGGTAGGATGTGGTACTGGCTCTCTGGTTAGATTACTGCCTTTTGCATGTGGGTTTACTGTAGTCAGGGGTTGTCTTCCTGCTCCTCATTCTTCATTTCCTCAGTGCTGAGAGCTCTGTCAGCATTTGTACTTTTAAGTGCTTCTACTAGCAATTGATATTCTCATTGATTTGTTTCCACTAATTATTTAGTCGCTGATAAACGTCACTTCTGTACTTGTATGTTAACCTGAGATGAATTCTTAAAACACTTTCAAGACTGCCTATAGCAGAGCAAGCATAAAGGGGCAGCAATGTTCAAGCACAAATTACAGTTTCTGTTGCTAAGCCAAATTTTTATATCCTGTTGAGAATCTGCCCTAGGCATACAGTCTAATAATAGCAAAAGCCATGTATGATTAGATTAACGGGCTGGTTTTATACTATAAAATACATAATCACCAGGATTTATTAATTCTAGAAGCTACCTCGATATGCATTTTTCAGTTGGACTTCATGAATGTCTTACTAGATGAGGAAAAAAACACATTTGGAAGCATTTTAATTTAAACTTGGTCTATTTATCAAAAGACAAGACTGAAAAAACAACTGGGACTTGAAAGGGAGCCCAGTACCTGCAGTGTTTTGTGGACTTGCCCAGTGCTTTGTGCCTTCTGCCTTCTGCGCGTGCTGAACTGACGTGCCAAAGGCCTGCCCACGCAGGGCCTGGTGCTGCATCTACACCACGAAGCACGTGCATACAACTGCACAAACCACCGGTGGTACCTAAGAGGGTCTCCTATGGACCACAATGGTTTCGGACAACTCCTTGTGACCCATCAATAAGGGAAGCTGTGGTTAGGAGAACAAGGCTCACTGTGGGTTTTTTGACAAGGAGATACACCAGATGAAGTACCTGTCCCTATGTCTACACTAGGGCAGGGGTGCAAGGATGGGTGACAAAGGGGCAGACACCTTCTTTCTGCCCTCCCTTCTTCCTCCAGCTGAGATTAGTGCTCTCCACCTTCTCCTTGGGTTGGAAGATGCTATCTCCTTGTGTGTCTGCTGGGGCAGGTCCAGAGTTCCCAGGGATAATTTTGTTCTTAGTGAACCACTCAGTCTTGTAAGATGCCACAAGGCGAACCCAGTCACAGCTTATAAGGACCCTTAGGGAGGCAACTAGGAAAGCTAAGGCCTCCTTGGAGTTAAACCTTGCAAGGGAGGTCAAGGACAACAGAAAGGGCTTCTTCAAATACATTGCAGACAAAACTATCACTAGAGGAAATGTAGGCCCTTTGCATTCAAAACCCACCTGGATGCGTTCCTGTGTGATTTAGTCTAGGTGATCCTGCTCTGGCAGGGCTGTTGGACCAGGTGATCTTTAAAGGTCCCTTCCAACCCCTAACATCCTGTGGTTCTGTGTGATTCTGATTTTGTAACCCCACACCCTGTCCCTGGCAGCCTCACAAGCTCTAATTGCATGGACTAGTAAGGGAGAGATGGAGAATACTACTGTTTTCTGCAAATGTAGGCTAGAAATTACTCTTGCAATCAAATAATTATCTACTATGTCATTGGATTTCCTTATTAGTATGCATTTATGCCAAATAATTGCTCTCAGGCTTTTGTTTTAAATGGATATATACTAAGATACTTAATGACTGTTACCTGACTCTCCATCATGAAATACAAAACCAAACAAATCAGTTTTCATTAATCTCAGTCCATTATTCATGCACAGGCAGTCGCTGTATATTTTCCTGACATTCCAAAGTCGCACTTCCAGCCATAGCAGTACACGTGGTATTAACCAAGCAGGCTGGAGAGCATTCACTTTTCATTATTTTAGGATACATGCTCTAACATTAAGTAACATTAATAGTAAATAATCAGCAGGGTAGGGACTGAGAGTGTTGACACGCCGTTTGAAGAGCTTCTGCTGAAAATGGGTCATCTGGGGAGAACACAAATGCTATCAAATGGTGTCACAGGCTTCCTATCACATTAAAACACTTTCAGTCAGTCAGCTCTGCTCTCAGCTAAGTGGAAAAGAAAAAGGCTATTAAGATCTTTCTAAAACCTCAGGGTTATGCATTAGTAGGTTCATATTTAACCAGCACAGTGATCTATTTTAAGAAGTGCAAAAATACAGGGGACAAACAGAAGAGATCATATTGAATAATGAAGACCTAAAAACCGTTTGAAAACAAAATTTCCAAATTGCACCTCTGTGCAAAAAAAATTGCTTGTACACTCAGGAGCATTTCAGATGAAGAAGCATCACTCTCCTTGTGATAGATTAGGTTTAATTAATCAAAAAATTTTATGTACCGTAGGGCAGAATTAGTGTAAAGTATGATCTGAGACACATTTCTGTGAGCAAAGTGGAGACAAAGCGGGCAGTGAAGTGCCTGCTCATTTAACACAACCACCTGACAACTGGAAATACGAGGATGGATGTTTATTAGCATCACAGAAGGAACTCTTCTAGCAAAAGATGACTGTATGGGTAGTGTTGAGGTTGTACGTGGAGCCACTTCTGCAGAACGTTTTTCTTCAGAGAAATAACTGCAGAAGGATGGAGACTGGAAAATGAGAAGGTACATGGAATGTGAGAAAAAACCCAACCCACAATCACACAGCCACAGTGCTGAAGAAAAATTAAGAGCCAAACTGGAAGTGAACACCAGGGAATACTGCTGCAGGAGGGGGCTGGCTGGGATGATAATAGTCCTTACTATACTGGAGAAACTTGGGAGGTGTAGTAGGTGTTAGAGCATCTGAAAAGACATTTATAAAGAAGGAGCATGATGCTGCCACAGGCCATATCTTCTGTGCTGGTGGGAAGTGGTATAGCTCCACTGAAGGAGAGAGAACTGAACTGATTTTCCTCGTCCGAGGACCAGGCTTACTAGCCTGAGAGATACGAGCTTTCACAGCCCACTGTGTACAGCAAACATATTTCAGTTCTTGTGTTGATGACTGCTTTGGTTCCGTGGCTTGAGTACTAGAGACTAAATTTCCATCCCTGTTCTGCAGTTTGCTTGAAGGAAATGGCAGCAGTACTAGTGAAGGATGACAATGAAAAGCAGCTTGATCTGTGTTGTGCACCTACTGCAGGTAAAATGCTTGTAACCTTGGCATCCCACTGAATGAAAAAGAGGAAGTTCTGCAGTAGCTGTGGAGACATGAACTCAGTAAAATACTGATAATGTGGTTTAGCTAGAGATTTTGGTGAAGTTTGATATATTTTTAAATGTAAAAGTAATCTGTACTTAAATTCAGAGATGATTTGTTTGCATCCCTTCATGATATAGTCTGCTCTGTACACAGATGTCATTACAGATTAGCATCACGTGGTATGTTTTTTCTTTGCCATGTACTTCCTTTATGACACACTGCACTTCATTCCACATGCCTACACATTGCTTATGTTCCTAGATGTTGCTTTAGTGTTACTGCAGTCTAATGAGCAAACCCATATGGTACTATGAAACATTCTTCCACTGATAGAGTAAGGATGTTGAATAACAGCTTAATGGTGTTTACTGTTTGCACAAAGGCACTGTACAACTTTATAAGTCCCTTGATTAGATTTGTACTTCCTACAGATGCAGTTGTCTCAATATGCTGCAGCAGTTTAAATGTCACCCCTGAGTGGAAGTATGTTTCATATTATGTATGACAGTGTAAATGCACATAAAGTTTAGAAAGAATAAACTTTAGCATGAACTTAAACTGTCCTTTATTTCTACTAATCACATCATTTAGAAATACGTACGAATAACTTAAATGTGCCCATACAGATAGATATTTGTGCTGGGAATGAAATAATCATAGTTGGTATTTTATTAAGGCTTTGTTTTCCAAAGATAAAGAAGTTGT
This sequence comes from Zapornia atra, assembly GCA_013400835.1. Taxonomy (NCBI): domain Eukaryota; kingdom Metazoa; phylum Chordata; class Aves; order Gruiformes; family Rallidae; genus Zapornia; species Zapornia atra. The sequence goes on along the minus strand of VZTU01020368.1, from coordinate 33,920 downwards.
TTAGAAGTCATTAGGAATTACTGTAATTATTTTACAGATAGGAAAATGTGAAGGAAATGTGTACTGACCCCCAGTTAGTCACAAGAAGTCACTGAGAGCTGGAAAACTACTCAAGTTCACTGACCTATTACCTCACATCCTATTCCACAGACCATGTTTTTCCCCTAGTCTGAGAGAAATTCAATTCCCAGTGATCAGGCTTCCATAATCCCTGGTTTGCAGCATAGGAAGGGCTCTAGGAACAAATTCTTCTCAATTGAACTCTTAATAGAGAGGGATGAGGAGGTAAATGCATTCATACACTTAGCTTTAGACACTTAAATGCCCAGTGTGGAAACTTGCACTCCTTGTGTAGTTACTGACTCTCTCCTGACTACGCACAGAGCCTGAAGCCTTCCTAAGCTTGTCTCACAAACAGCTACCAAAAGCTGTAAGGCAAAACGGCTTCCACAGAGTCTACACAATTTAATTTTAATTCTCACATTGCTTCTGTATTCAGGCTAAATATTAATTTAAGCCTGAAAATATTTTGATGTGTAAATAAACTGCTGTAAGAGCCACTGCTCCTCTCTTCAACAAGGCTGTGAAAGGCTGGTCTGACTTGCATTGGCATCTCCTGACTTTCTCATGTTAATCATCCGTGAAGTTCAAACACCATTCAAACAAGGGATCAGCATCTTTTTGTAGCAGCTTTGAACTTTATTCAAAAGGGCAGCTAGAACTATAATTAGGTACAGCTAGTCTTCATTATTTAGCTCATTTATTATTTATGTCTTCCTCCCACAATGCCTGTGAACCTCACATCTGAATGTTGCTCTACCTGCTTTCACAAGCAGTCCCTGTGGCACGGCCCTTGATTTGCAAACTGGCCTTCAGGGTGCTGACCAAATGCAACCAGTGGTGCTGCAGCCTCTAGCATCCCAAGCAAAAAAATTGCCACTGCACACTCTCCACCTTTCAGGCAAGCCATCAGAGATAAATCCCCCTGTACACAGTTACTACTGGCATGTGTTCTGGTTGTTGTCACTCCCTCACTGCAGTGTCTCCTCACTTCATGCAGGGTAAATTAGTTTTTTCCTATGATTTCTGTGATTTTCATGATTTTCATGATTTCTATGATTTCTTTGAATTCTGTGATTTTGTGGATTGTATTACCAAGTTCTGCAAGTCCTCTGGAAGGTGGCAGAAGAGGTAACGGTAATTTTCAATGGAGATAAACACAGGAAGGGCATAATGGGATGGAGTTTTAGGTTGTTTTCTTTTCAACTCCTGAAGCTCCAGTGTGCTTCTCTTTTTTTATAAAGATCGTGCATGACCAGAATGGTGACAGCTTTAGTAACAAGTTGCATTGCCTTGTCATACTCTTTAAGAACAAGTTTCCTTATGCAGCTTTCATCTTTCTGGGATGCTTTCCTCCCCGAATCCTTATCTGTGAAGGATTAGCAGATGGAAAGGCAAGAACTTGAGAACAGCCTGGTGGGTATTGAGTGGGTGAGGTTAAAGTGGAGTACAGTAGAATTGCTGAAGTAGATTTGAAATTTCTGCAGAGCTTTTTTTTTTTTTTCCTATTCTAAAGAGAATAAATAAAGGTTTAGACTACAAATTGTTTTAGAAGAAGGGCAGGGCAGTAAAGGAAAACCACTGACCTACTTAAAAGCAAATTAAAATGCATTAAACCTCTCGGGGTTGAGGTTACAAAAAAGATAGTAACAAAAAAAAGCAACACAATGAATGTGTGCGTGAAAGGAGACAGCATCTTCATTGCTTCCCTAAAGGCCACAATATTCCACCAAGAATGAACTGGGCTTCTGGTCAAGTTATTATTATGCAGTTATTATTATGCAGCTTAAAGGGGTATTTTTACTCTGCTTAGGAAGACTTCTGGGGCAATGACTTCCCAATGTGTTAGTATCTTGTCTGAAAGCAAATGCTTCTCCCCCTGTCAGGTACCCTGGGGCACAAATAAGTTTCTGCCATCCTTGTCTATTATCCTGTTTATTACAACAGTTTATTAGAACTGTATTTCTGTAACATTTTTGTAATAAATTTTATTTTTTCCCCGTGACTGTTACATAGACACCATCCTGTATGACCAGGAACTGCTTTTTATATGTCCTTTAACCTTTGTTCTGTTCATTTTGGAAGGTCCTTCCAGGACTTAATGTTTCTGTTGGCGTAGCTCTTGCTATCGCCAGGTCACATCAGCCTTTCCCTTGCCTCAAAGTGGGTCCCCAGGGAGGGAGTCTGGCTTATCTAATGTAAATCAAAACACTCAGACCTAGTCAGAGCTACCTCCACAGCTCTGTGAATAATAATTACAAGCACAGGAATTACTTTTGCCTTATATCCAAAGCTTTGAGAATAATTAGGTCTGTTGGGAACAGAGCTGTTTGATATCTTTGTGGTTTATTGGGATCCAGCTGGTTCCACACTTTGATACCCATGGTGAAACAAATCGCTGCTAGATTGATAGCAGCATCCCAGTGTGCAGGTCCTGCTTGTAATACGAGGGCCTTTCATGGGTATGTCCCCTGCACCATCACACCCTTCCAGGACCCAGCACCAAGCCTGGATGCTAGCAGTGTGACTATGCCAGAGTCTGGGACAGTCTTTCACCACCAAAGCTGACACCATGATTCATGATGGTGACTGGAACAGGAGGCAGAGAAGCCATGTACCAGACCCCAAAACATATATGCCCTTACCTGCCTGTAACTTGGTCTTCCTGCCACCATAGACTCTGAAGTTTCAAATATTTCATTTGTTTTCCTCTTCTGACCATGTTCCTAAGGGCTTAATCTCATCCTGTCTTCCAGTGTCTGAGGAGGCCAAGTCATCACACTTTAATCATCTTCAGTCTTCTCACTCTTTTTCTCTTCACAGATCCAGGCATGATTTAACCTCTCCCATCTTAATCAACACACTACCCTTGAACTCACTTGCCTTTCCTGTTTATTCCTCATCATCCTTTCTCTTTTCATCCCCTGGCATACCTAACAAACAGTTTACAATTCCTATCTGGGGTTTCATAAAAAGAACCACTTTAATGCAGCTGATGTCCTTGTACTTTGCTGACACCTAAGTCTGTTATTTATTTCAGTAGCTGTCACATGTTTTTCTCTCTCCTGAGTAAATGTCCGAGTGATTTCAATCTTCCCCATTCCCAGCCATTCAGAACATTGCTTCAAATACTGTTTCCCCAAATGTGGCTACAAATAAAGGAAAGCTCTGACTTCCCTTTGTTCTCCAAAGGCATGATTTCACTTTCAAGGCCTCCCCCCCCTTTATAAGGCTGCATTTGTAACATTTATTTTTTTTTATTTATTTAATCCTCATAATTATTTTGATTCAATTGTACAACAGCTATTTCTGTGTCAGAAACTGGGTGACAGCAGGAACTACAGGACCAACAAACACTCCAGGTATCACCTCGCAGCGTGGACCCTGCCTGACAAAATCCATGTCCCCATCTGCACTACACTGCTGTCACTCCTCAAATATAAACAAGGACCTTCCCTGGCACTAACTCATCCACAGAAATGCCTGTCTCCACCACAGGTGATGTCGTACAGAAGCGTGGACATTGTCCTTGTACAGAGGGGCCAGAGACTGCCTGGCTTGGAACTGCCAGCTCATGTTTGGCATGAATGTAGCCCTATGGGCTGCAGGTTGGTGAGCTATGAAACAAAATCAAATGCATGGGAGCTCCTGGGCAGGTCCATGTGCAGGTCTGGTGCTATCAAGGCTGTCGAGGTTCTATGGAAAACCTCCTCTTCTGTCACACTGTGATGCCAGTCTGCATTGCCCACTTGTTTCATTCTTTCCCTGTGCTGCCCACCATACTGGGGAGATATTTCCTGTATGTATGAATATCTAAAATAACCTTTCAGTTCCTCATTAAAGTTCTTCTTTGACCTGATACCTAAAAAACCCCGTGACAATGGTTAAGACTGCAGGATCTGATACTGTTCATTCTGATGGTATCATGTGTTGTGCCGTTTCTTTGTGTTTTTCCATCTGTCCCATAAATACTCTGTCCTCTCCTGTTTAATGCTTTGATTTAACCTCCTGGAGACAAGGATAGGACATAGGAGGGGCTTTACTCAGAGAAACTGTTCCAGTGACAAAACTAGTTCTAACATATGTCCTCACAGAAAAGGAACAATATTGGAAATTACAGTAAAGGCTTGAGTGAACAAGTGGTGTAAAGGAAAGGGAACCCAAATCCCAGTCCTGTTGCGGATTCATTCTTCTCTCTCACGGTTTCCCATCCATTTGTGGTGTGGATAATTCTATACTGTCAAATGTAATATTTATAATCACAAAATCTGCTCAATTCAGTAGATGTTCAGTGCTTAGCACGCTGCCTTTCCTATTTTACATGATCTAACTGTAATTGATGTTAAGTTATTCCTATTTATTCTGGAAATACAAAATGTGTTACTTTGCTCTTAATCTGCATAGACTGAAACCATCTGCTGTGGTTCACAGTTGAAGAACAAGAGATTATAAATTCCATCTAGTATTTAGATCCAGCCCTCATTAAACAAGTAATCGTTACTGGTACCAAGTTGTAAGTCAGAGAAGTGTGCAATCATTACCTTAACATTTAAGCACAGGAACGTTCTGTTCCATTTGAAAAAAAACAACCCCAAAACCCAATGTTTAAATGCACATTTATCTTTTGGTTTTACCTGATGGTGAGAGGCAGCTTTGAGTGGCTGAGATAGAGGAGGAGTTGAGTAAAAGTTGATTTGACAAAAGATTTAAAACTGTGTCATCCTCAGTTGTGGGACCAGCTAGTTTGTCTCTGGAATGGCAGGAAGCAGGAGTCAGCAGGGGTAGTTGCGCAGCGAGAAGACCTATTTGTGAAATATGTGTTTTGTTTGCATTGTACCCAATATACTACAGCCCTGCTTGAGTTAAAGCAGAAACACGAGGCATCCTGTTTGCCTTGGACCCAGACATACCACAAGACTGTTTGATTTAGGGTAGGAAGTGAAATATTGTGTAATATCTGTTTGCTTGGCATAGTTGCACAAAACCAGCAGAGCTAAGATAACTGTACCCACTCTGCAGAAACTTGAAGGAATCTGATGGCCAGCACACTGTCTGCGAACAGGCAGTGCCCACCTGAAGAGCCTGGGCTGGACCTGCTTGCAGAAGAGTTAAAATCTGTCTGACAAGCCTGAACAGGCTGGTTTGGACCTCAGAAAAGAGGAAGTAAACCCTAGGGCCAGGCTGGTCTTGATCCATGTGAAAGCTGTGTGTAAACAAGAGCGATACACAGTGGAGCTTGGGAAAGGGAGCATTTGCCCTCTTCGGTCATGGCTTCCCCTGCCAGGGGGCCCTCAAACTCAGCCACCGCAGCCTTGGAGGCCAAGAATCATTAAACAAGGTAGCCATCAGAAACCATAATGCAGCAGCAGTCTTACAGTGTTGTAGACCTAAGGCTTTGTATGTTTAATTAATGCTGGATTTTTGGTTGTTAACAGATGTTAACCTAAAAACCGAGCACAAATAGATGCCTGCTTGAATTATTGACTGTCTTGTCCTCTCAGAACTCTCTCATTACAGTGGTCCCCAGGTCCCAGCTGCAGCAGCTGGCAAAAGGAGGTTTCTGCCTACCCACACCAATTTACTGGGCTTTACAGGGCCCGAAAACAAACTCTTGCAAGGAGTAATACAACAAGAAGCTGAGGACAGGAACAGGGTATCTGTGAACCCAATGGACCAGGTCTCCTGTGCAGATAGATTCTGGAGTGCTTTTAATCCATGTGTTGGACACCTGTACTGTCATTTGTCTTGGACTCTCACCACATCTAGATAGAATTGTAACCCTCACTTTATCCATGCCCACTGCCTGTCGTCCTCTGGCACTCAAAGTACAGATTCAGCTTCAGTCTTAGATCCAGCTAAATTGCACCGGAGGTGAATTTGGTCCTTTCTGATTGGTAAGTAGATTTTACTTCTGTCCTAAATAAACTAGAGAAAGAAATAAGAGCAGCAAGGCTAAATGTGGTAGAGCAGATTTGAGTCCTTATTTAGCTTTTTTCCATGATGCAAATCTTCAGCTCACTATCTACCCTTATGTCTCTCTCCTAAGACAGATTTTGAATGATGAGGATGATGCACTCTTTCTGGAACTGTTTACTCCATTTATTTGTTGCATTTGCGCAACATTTTACAAACAAGATCGGTCATTTTTTTTTCCCCTTGGCATAATTCAACAGGCTTCATTTAGGTTTGGCTGGAAGGAATTTTGTCCAGTTAATTTTGTTTACAGGTTTATTAAAAAATTAGGAAATACTTTTAAACTCTAAGTCTGCCCCGAGCTTTCTGGCTGACCTTAGGACTTGAAAATGCCAAGGCCCATTTTTAGCTTGTGGAAAAATGCCCCTTAGGAATAAATGTAGGAAACTTCCATCTCCCTATCGTGAAATTGGTATTTTAGTTTCTGTATGAGAGCTTTCAACCACCAACATTCAGACTGTTTTCCAAGGAAAAGCTCTTTTTGCCATCCTTTGACGAGAGCAAGTTTCCCCATGATTACCCTGGCCTGACTTCTGGAGGAAGAGATACACTCAGATCTAAATGGTTGAAAGGAGGAATCGCAGAACTTCTCGATGGATTTAATCTAAAGTCTGTTTAAAGAGGCTGAAGCTTTTGCTGTCATTAAATATCTGACATGTATTTCACGTCATAGAGAAGGTGCCAGCAGGAAGGGGTGATGCAAGGCAGTATTGTGACCCCAGAGTGCCCCAGAGAGATTTAAACAGCATAAGTTACGGGCAGAGCTCCTCAGTCGCAGACACCCTCAGAACTGGAGGTGCAGAACTATCTTAATGTCTGAAGATCCCGTAGGATGATTCAAGCACAGCACAGGATCTCACCTCGGTGCTGTGTATCACTCTACTTCCCATATGCCATTATGGATATAACACATCTCCCCCGATCTGGAAAGACCTGAGATAATGAGCTTTATCTTCACAGCATTTTTATACCTGGATAAACGTTATGCAAGTTTGGTTCTGAAGGTCACAGCCTTTATAGCTGAGCCGTATAGCTGCTCTAACTGCCTGACTTCAAAGAAAACAAAGAATTTCAGCTCCTTTTATTATATATGGTGCAAATAGCACATATAAGTCATTTAGGGAACCCTCCTATCTGATCTAAAAAAGTAAAGCTTCTTCCCTTGTGTGTAACACTGCAGCATCATACATGCACCCAGCAACAAACTTTAGGTTCCAAACCAAGTTGCCTCTTCAAGAAATGCATACTGAAACGTGGGACTCGCTGCTGTGTGGAGCAATCAACATGTTGAGAAAATGGAAGTAAGACAAATCCATGAATAACAGCCCCCAAACCGGCACAGGCCATTAAGCACAAATGTCACCTCTGGGCTGGCAAATGCCTGAGCTTCGGGTTGTTTGCAATGGAAGAATTTGCCATTGGTGTTTGTTTGCCTTGTTCCAGTGTGCCCCCTGCTCTACTGCTGGCCACTGCTGGGCTGGGGGGGGGTTTCTATGTGACCCCCTGAAGTCATTATCATCTTCTTTTATTACAATTTTTAATATACAAATGCAAAACAGGGACCTGTGCCGATACCACATTTTAGGAAGCAAAATCATAAACACTGAGCCTCAATGAGGATTTTTTTCAGATGTCCAGTTTACTTCAAACAATACAGGAGGGAATTTCTATAAAGCTTTAAGTTTGATGTGCATTAAAGACTAGGCCTAAGTCCCTTTCAAGCATATACGCTTGAAAGGCTGGGATTTGTGAGACAGCACTATGATCTGCTAGCAGCTACTGTGCTCCTTACAAGCCCTGCCTGCCCGTGTTTCTTTATGGTGAACACTGCATTTGTAATGAAGTTTAATCAACGACTACACAGGAGCTTCTTTGAGAAGGTTTGGCTGATCTATTTAGTCTGGCATGTTGGCAGGTAGCAAGGGGGTGAAGCGAAGGGCAGGTGTTAATTGAAGAGGCAGGTAGTCATAGAGTTCAGCCTTGAGAAAAGAAGGCGTAGAGGGGATCTTATTAATATTTATAAATATCTGAAATGTGGGACACAGGGGAAATGGCCAGCCCCTTTTCAGGGGTCTGTGGGGACAGGACAAGGGGCAATGGCTTCAAGTTGGAGCACAGGAAGTTCCGCACCAACATGCGGCAGAACTTTTTCCCAGTGAGGGTGACAGAGCCCTGGGACAGGCTGCCCAGGGGGGTGGTGGAGTCTCCAGCTCTGGAGATATTCGAGACCCGTCTGGACGCCGACTTGTGCGATCGGTCCTAGGGAACCTGCTTTGGCAGGGGGGTTGGACCTGATGATCTCTTGAGGTCCCTGTGATACTGTGATTCTGTGAAACCACTAACCCCGGTTGAGTCCACAGGTTGTTTTGCCACAGCTGCTGTCACCACTCTGTGATTCCTTCGCTGTGCATCAGGAGAGGTGGAGCGTGTGCCTGTTAGAGGCCAGCCTGACAGCCAACACACAGCTACGATTCAGACAGCCGCAGGGATGCGCGCCGCGATGCACAGCATCCTGCACCGGCGTTGGTGATCAGAGGCGGTGCCGCTGCCGGCGCAGGGACACTGCGCGTCACAGCCTTGTTATGTAGTGCCACCCAGAGGGCGTTTGGGTCCACTGGCAGCTATGTGCTTAGCCGGACCTGATGCCACACCTGAGCAGAGGTGACGAGACAGGAGCTGGTGCTGAAACCCATCTTCTGCATTAGTTTAACCGGGGCTAACTGTGCCCTGAAGGCGAGGGACGAGCAACGGGTTTATTCACCTGTGGGCTACGAACTTCTCCAGCGTCTGCTGTCGCCTGAGTACCCGCGAGCCTTTACACTTCAGAAGTGTAGGGAAGGAACCAGCCCTCTGTAAGTACCTACAGAACCAAACCACGCTGGGTCGGTAGAGCCGGCTGCAGCGGTGTTTGGGTAGTGGCAGCTTTCATGGGACTGGTGATCAGGTGGCAGATGCTGCCAGGTTTGTTCTATTAAGCATGCATGGAAATTTTAGGAAATACTCGGCAGCAGGAAACACTCGTCAAAAGGTCTTTGAGAAGACTGCTTTACTCACAGGAAGTGTGTGAACTATGCCCACAGCCCCACATGTATGTCACGATATGTATGGTACTTTGCATGGTACTTTGCATGGTACTATAGAAAGAACTGAACTACTGTATACATACAGTATAGAGTATGTCTCTACCCACTCCAGCATGAAGTCCTCCACGGGCTGTAGATGGGATCTCTGCTCCCCATCATCATCTATGGGCTGCAGAGGGACAGCCTGCTTTGCCATGGTCTTCTCTGTGGGCTGCAGGGGAATCTCTGCTCCAGCACCTGGAGCACCTCATCCCCCGCCCCCCTTCCTTCTTCCCTGGCCTTGGTGCCTGCACAGCTCTTTATATCACCTCACTCCCTTCTCTGGCAGCAAAAAGCAGCTGCTTGTGTTTTTTTCTCCTAAATGTGATTCCCAGAGGCACTGTGCCCATCACTGATGGGCTCGGCCTGGGTCAGCAATGACTCTGGCCTTGAGCCGGCTGGTGTTTGCTCTGTGGGGCCTGCAGAGAGCTTCTCACTGCTTCTTGCAGAAGCCACCCCTGCAGATCCCCCTCCTCCACCAGAACCCAGCCACGCAAAACTACAACGTCCAATCACTTCCAAAGCGTCCATGGGGATCTGATGACATCCATCCTGCCATTCCTAAAAACTGGACTTCCTGAGCAGGTCCCTTGATGTTACTTCATTTGATGGCAAAACCAGCTTTTAGCAGAATTTGGATTAGTTTCTTTCCTTTCTCAAAAACTTGCAGCACTGTGTTGCCCCATACAATGATGTCATCAATATACTGCAGGTGCTCTGTGGCTCCACCCTGTTCTAACGCAGACTGGACCAGTCCATGGCAGATGGTGGGGCTGTGTTTCCACCTCTGAGGCAGTCGATTCTGGGTGTTCTGGATTCCCTTCCAAGTGAAAGCAAACTGTGGCCCGCACTCTGCTGCCAAGGGAATTGAGAAGAAAGCATTTGCAGTGTCGATTGTGGCATACCACTTGGCTGCTTTTGACTGCAGTTCCTACTGGAATTCTAGCATGTCCGGCACTGCAGCAGTCATAGGTGGTGTGACTTCATGCAGGCCACGATAGCCCACCGTCAGCCTCCATTCTCTGTTGGACTTCCACGCTGGCCAGATTGGATTGTCGAAGGGTGAGCAGGTTCTACCAATCCCTCCCTGACTCTCCAGTTGATGAATCACTTTCTGAATGGGAATCAGGGAGTCTCTGTTGGTGCAGTATTATTGTCTGTACACTGTCATGGTAGCAGTTGGTACCCGCTGTTCTTCAACCTTTAGCAGCACCACAACAGAAGGGTCTTCTGACAGTCCAGACAAAAAGACAGTTGTGCAGTTTCTTCTGTCTCTGAGGCAGCTATTCCAAAAGCCCACTGGTACCCTTTTGGGTCTTTGAAGTACCCTCTCTGGAGAAGAGTTCATCATCATCTTTCATAATGCTGACTGGTCTCGTTGTGTATTTCTTCTTTTGTACAGGGGCGACTGATACTGGTACTGGTTAGCTTTCTGATTTAACAACAGGGTTGGCCTCTGAGATCTGAGTAGCTGCAGCGCCTGTTGTAAGCATTCGTTCTGGCTTAGCTACAGTGTTGGTTTCTGAGGTCTGGGTAACCACAATGCTGGTAAACTTACTTGTCCGCTTAAGGAAGAGCTGTGCTTCAAATATATGCCTATTTGCAAAGCATGTGCTTTTCCCATTGTCACCTTGTGTCCGGGAAGGTCATTTACAGCAGGTCTCTGAGAAGAGTGTTCACTTCTTTCACACTGCTTTGCCAAGAGAATGGCTGTCTGAGACCGTATGGAACAACTCCACTTCAGCTGGAAGGTCCCTGCAACAAATGCTGCCTGAAACAATCCAACGTGCCTTTGGCAATTCAGGGAGCGCAGTGACACTGCCACATTTTGGGCCAGCATATGGTGTTTGGGTGTCCCACCACCCAAATGGTAAGCTGTTTCCCAACTATGGAGCAAATTTCTCCCATTGGAGTGAGCCCCCGAGGAGATAACATAGCAATAGATAAATTATTCATATTTATATTAAATCATAATATCAGATATTTCTAGGAAACGGAGGCCTATAATTTGACACAAAGCATACTTATGTTTTTGCCCTTGGTGACTGTTATTTTTCATGCAAATAACAAATATCAAAACATTCAGCTGCAAGCACAGCTTTGGGGTTGCACATGTAAGTACAGATGTACGCGTATAGAGCACCACTTACTGCAAATGGGCCCCAGTCAATGCTTTGGTTCATAGGGGAGGAAGAATTAAGAGGCACCAATTTGCATGTAAAATTCTAGGGATGTGCAGCTCCAGATAATAAAGTTTTGAAGATAACTAATAGGAGCATATTTGCTGTCAGTTTTAAGTCCCATATCACCAGAAGAATGCCTAAAAATTTTAGGCGTGTTAATGACTCCCGTAATTGTAACGTGTTAATGACTCCTGTAACATCTGAATGCATCCATAAAACTTCACACCACTTAGTCATTTATACATGTTCTTTCCTACATGGTTTTTATGCTTTGAAAACTAAAGTGGTGTCAGAAAACTGTAAAACCTGGCCAAGCGAGGACCTCAACGTTAGGTCTTCTCAGCTTGCTTTTCCCCCTCCTATTCTGCGAGTAAGGAAATGTGTGAATAATGTTGGAGGTTGAGTACTGAGCTCCAGAGCTGCTTTTACCTGCCAGGCTCATGAAACTGTTTCTCTGCTACCATAACCCTTTGTCATGCTTATTCCAAGGAAGGACAGATATCGAAAGGCCAAGCTCTCAACATAGATGTTTAAATACCTGATTTTTCCAAAATACCTTGGGTTTGTCAACCAAGAACTGGCACTCCACTCATTTCTTCAGTGCTGTGTCCTGAGTATTGATTCAGTGAAATGTAATCATGCTGAATAGATTGATATAGGTGTAGCTTAAGAGACAATTAATACAACTTTAATATAAGAATTTTCATAGTTTTAAGAATAGACTAGTCTAAGAGAAAGCTGTAACTGTGTAAGCTGCTTGTGAAAGCGGCTACAAAACTTAGCCATAGTAGTGCAACACCTTTGAAACCAGAGGAAGTAGGAGATAGAGGAGTCTTAAATAATGAGACTAACGACCAATTAAAAGACAGAGTCTATCTTGCTTTCAGTGAAAAACTAACTACTCGGTGCAGGTGTTGGGAGCCCAGATAAGCATGGAGAAAACCGTAAAGAGCATGCGCTGAAAGAGAGGAAGACATCCAGCCTTCATCCCTGAAGACCTCCAGAAGACCCCCTGAGTGTCACTGAGCATGCTCTATCTGTGAGGAGTTAATGTAAATGACTTCCTGGAAATAATTTGCATAACCCTGGCTTTTCTTAGACATTATAATGAATACGTACAATTAATCTGTATAAATATGAGAAATGTGGCTTTAACGGGCGCACACATTTGGAGGAGCGATCCCCTGTGTGCCCAGCACTGCAATAAAGGACACCTGCTTCAGAGTCACCAAGGCTAGTGAGTTTTGATTCCGGCTTTCCGAGGCATCAGTATCCTTGGAATATGCCTCTGATGAAGTCCTGATGAGGTACTGGCTGTGCATCCCACTGAAAACTAACTTTTCTTAAGACAAAAGGAAGTATTTTAATATCTTTTTCTATCTTCACAGCCCTTAGAGTTTCCTAAAAATCCCCAAGTAAAGCTAGTGATTTATTTTCAGAGCTCAGCAGCTCCTATTATTTATATACGTGTGAGGACGCTCCTGGATGCGTAAGAAATCTTAATATAATCAAATCTTCCTCCCCAAAATGGCAATGAAGAATGCTGCCTAAGTCAGCGCACATTTTTACAAGCTAACCTTCAGAAGGCAGTAGCTTGTGAATATCAATTTCTCATCTCCCTTGCTCTGCTGCAATTTATTCCTCTGGAAAGTAATTTTAAGTAAATTTACCAAAGGCAAATGTAACGATGATGATATATTAAAAGCTCCCAAGCTGGCTAATCTTTAGAGGCAATGGAAAGTTTATTGAGAGCAATAGAACAGCCTGTGCTAGCCTACGGTCATGAGATATAAAGGTGTTTATTTTTAAAAACCTGGATAAGGGTTGAGCTTCACGGTCTATTTTCCACACTATTGCACCGAGATCAAGGAACCTTCAGTGCAAGACAGGGAAATCATGGCAGCCTGGATGCCCAGTGCTCCCTGAATGCCAATAGGCTCTCAGAACAGAAATGCAAATCCCTAGTAAGGTGAGCTAGAGGGTAACTGGTCCTCCGAGATGACTGTATTTGTCATAACACACGTAGATGCAACAACCCCTGCCTACCCATCTCATTCTGTGGGGCATCCTGAAACATAACAGCTTACATGACAGTGAGTTTGTGTTTTGCATCCTTTTTATTCATGGGAGAGAAACAAGCTCTAATGCCAGACTGAAGAGCTTGTTTAAATGTCTTTTTCTCTGGGGAAGTTTATCATCTCTATTGGTTTAATTACACCACTGAGAGTATGTTAATTTTAGTCTCCATTAACACGTGTGAACCTCTGTGTGATTTTAAGCTTGTTTTCATTTTGGCTTAAAGTCCTTTCAGAGAGACATATGTTAAACTGAAAAGAGACATTCCAAATCCTGCAAAACTACCTAGAGAAGTTGCTGCACTGTCTCCTTAGTAGCTACATTCCTATAGCCGTATGGGGAATTTCCCTTCACAGGCCAGTTTCTGCTTCACAGCAGCAGGTCTATATCCAAAAAGGCTCTCATTTTATTTCCCTGCAGCAGCAGAAGCTCTGCTATGACTTGTGAGCCAGTTACGAAGCAGGGAGGGAGAGGAATGTTGATCCAACACTTAGTAGATAGTTATGTTGGCTACATAACTAATTCCACTAATGGGAATTTCACTAATGGAACATAAATTTTCACTAATGGATTCCTACCAGAAGCAGTTTAATAGGAGCTCTTTCGTAACACACCATCTTTGACTGTGAAAAATTAGGGGGAGGGAGGGATGGAAAATACTCTGGAACACCTGTTTTGCTTTCAATTTTAAGGTATCCAATCCCAAATACTATACAATAAGACCTGGAAATAGATGAAAATATAATCAGCTTTTAAACAGAGCCTTTACTCTGTCAGGGTGACATAAGTGTGTCCTGAGAGCAGAAAGAGCCAAGTTTAGCAACGGTTGTAGGTAAAGAAAATATGGTATTGCTTGGGAAAGTACTACCAATTGACAAATGAAAAGATGTAAAGCAGGACCTCTACCCGATACATTAAAAGGATGTAAAATTGAAATTTGAAATATCTCATCTATAAGCTTTCAAGCATTACAGTTTCTAAGCAGAGAGGCAGTCTGCTAAACCAAACCTCTGCTAAGCCCAGGAAGAAAAACGCAGAAGTATGTGTCTGGCAACAGGCTTATTTTACTGGCCCTAGTTTGGGATTGACATGATATATGCATGTCCATATATAAAATAAGATGCAAAAATATGTATATGCTTATGCATACCTCCAGTGATTATATTTTACAAATAATATCAAGACAGTATCATTATTGACAGAGCCAACTTCAGTGACAGCTTTGGTATTGACCCATGTAAACAGGTCAAGCTCCATTTATGTGGAGCTCTATCATCCAGAAATTGGGAGTTGACAGAATTCTTGGTCAGGTGGGAGGAAGGACTACAGAAGCATCAGTCTGCATGTACAATCCCAGGGAAATACAGCCCCTAACAGCACAAATACGAGCCATACTGCAGCCAACTGGAGTTGCAGACATTCCAGTGACCGCGGGCGAGGGATGCAGCTGTTTTCTATCACAACAGGGAGTTGAACTGCCGTGGTTTCAAATTCGAACAACCCGGAGGTGTTGTTGCTATGGCAGCACCAGCCCTCCACTGCAGAAGCCCATTCAAGTCATTCCACACGTGCCTGGTTTGTTTCTTAATAAAATTTTGGAGAGCCAGCAGTTAACCAGGCTAACACAACCACTGTGTGGAGTGAAGCTAAGGGTATTGCTCTGAGGAAATGTGTTTCACAGCATTTAGCTCGATGACAAGAACCATGACTCATAAAACTGGAGAATGCTTTCATGGCTAATAATAGTCTGCAATTAATTTTTTTTTTCTGAAAAAACAGTTTCTACTGTTACATAAGTCTGCAGCAGATGATCTCAGGGACTACATGAAATTTTTATTTCAGTCAGTCAGATGGTAGAATATCAAAAAAGAATTGAACTGGGTTTTATCAATACTTCCATGAGTCCTACTGCTAGAGGAGCACCTTGCATCTTCAGTGCATTCATCCCCTCACTGTCTCTCTGGGTCAGGATGATGTCAATTAAAAGCTCATTTAAACCCTTGGATCTTGCTTGCCAACACTTCAAATATTTCAGCAAAGCGTGGCATGAATGTACGTGGCATACACTTAACCTATGCCGGTTAGCCAAGAAAAACAGCCCTTCTCTTTTCCCAGATTGTCCCACTGTTTAACCTGTTTTCTGAGTCAGGGGACTCACAGAGGGAGATTAAAAGAGATTTTTAGATGCTGACAGAGGCCTATGAGCAGGAAAATTGGTCTCAGTTTCCCATTAGGTGCCAGAACACAAGGCTGCTCTGTTCAAAGTGTGCAGCCAGGCGCTGCTGCGCTGCCCTTCCCCTCGACAGGGAAACCAGCAGAGCTGCATCACTTTCTTGCCATGCTGATTTCCCTGCAACCTTAGCAACAGGTTTGCAGCTGGTGAATTTGTTTTGCTTGATGGACTGGATGAGTCACCACTAGGTAACTGTAGGCTTTACAGTACCCACCTGGTTACAAAATCAGAGGCTTTCTGCATGAGAACACCTCACTTCTGAAGGATTCTTCAGGATGCTGTCTGAAATGGGAGAGCTTTGGCTGGAGGCAAAGCATAGCATGATGATGAGACTATCAAAACTATGTATGGAAAATTCTGTGAGGAGACCTCTTAAGCTTAGAGACTGTGTGTATGTTTTACTGGCAAGGAGGAGTATGGGGTAGCAATCAATAATTTGTATGTACATATGAGTAGCCTGGAAGCATCTCTTAATTCCTTGGTCAGTAAGTCACCAGATTCTTCACTTTTAAAATGAGATTTTAGTAAATGTTTGGGGTTTTTTTTTGTAATGAATTTTATTGACTGGACTTGGCAGGTTTTTGGGAATGCAGCGATGAAGACATTGGCATCTCTGTATGTTCACACTAAGACTGCCTCCAAGACTAGAATTACTCAAGCTAAAAGGAAAAGAAATATCCATATGCAAATTTTATTGAATTATTGCCTTGGAGATATTTTTTCTACCTAGGTCAAGGTCTGGGCTCTGAGAGAAAGGGAAGTGACAGTGGAAGAACAGCTGATGGATGACTGAAAATTATTGCTTGGAAAGAGCCCTTTTGAAACTTTTTTCATGAAGTATATAGTAACTTACTGGTTAATTCATTATTTATATCCTTAAATCTAGACCCTTATTTAAATGAACATGGAGTTTGAGACAGTTGCAGCCAGAAAACTGAAGGCCTCCTTATACATTACAAATAAAAGCAGATGCTGCATCGGAGCTACAGAGTTTGTTCTGAGGGCAGTAAATTTGACTTTTCAGCCAAGGAAATCTGTATAAACTATAAGAGAGAATGAAATCAGTCAGTGGGTGGAGTATAAATATGAGATATAGGGGAAAAATCAGTTCAGATGTCTTTTTATTCACAGTGTTTTGAAGGTGTCAATGAGCAGATGATTGCTGTTGTTCATGCATATGGATTTTCAAAAATCTATCCAAAAGATTTCTTACCAAAGGCATGCAAAGCTATCATGACCTAAGACAGAAGATCTCTCAGGGATTAATATCGTGTTGGAAAGTAAGAAACACATGGTAGGAGTTAAAGTTCTGTTTTCACAAATATACATCACGTTTCATGGAGTTCTTGCTGTTGATCTGGAAAGGGTTGTACTTGAGCTGGGAAGGATGCTGAGAAGAATGGCAACCTTGATCTGCAAAGTGGAACAACTTCCCTGGAAAAAGAGTAAGCAATTTAGAGCCCTTCAACTTGGAAAACAACCTGGGAGGGAACGCAGGTAGGTGATAAATTTTCTAATACCAGGAGCAGTACAGAGAAGGTGATTAAAGAGTGGCTGTTCATTATTTCTCTCACAGTGTGAAAGGTACAGAATATTCAGTTAAATTGTTTGGTATCAGGTTTAGGAGCAAACAAAAGCAAGTTCTCTTTTCATAGAGTGTATGATTACATCATTAAACTTATGAAACGTATGAAAGGCTTCAAAAAGGACTTAGAAACACTCATTGGAGACCCTCTAGCTCATGACATCCTAAGTCAGGTGGCTGCAAAATGAAGTAGGTAATTAATAATTTTGATGACAGTGTAAGTTGAAGATTTTACCTCTGATATTTATGCCCCAGGAGTCAGTCATTTTGATTTAAATGTGATATATTAATCCTGTAATTGTTTCCCAAGGAGACCTTTTAACTGTTGTAAGTGAAAAACAACTGCAGTAAGACACTCTTATCTTAGTGGACATCTGCAGGTGCTCAGACTCTAGAGAACTGCATTGCTTGAGAAATGGGAATGCTTTCATGCCATTATTTGTGTTTTATTGCTGTGAATAAATAAATACATGCCTCTTGCTCAGCTCAGTTCTGCAAAGGCATCTTTCCACGAAACTACATATGAGACGTGGGATGAATTTCTGGTTTTGTTTGTTGTGTGTGTGAAACAGCACATACCCTCCTAATCTTCTTTGGAAGAGAAAACTGGCTTGTTCACTGCTCCTTTGGCTAACTAAGAAATGATGCCAAGCAGTTTTAAAGTCAGTCTCTACTGTGTCATCTTTAGGCAGATTAGCAACAGTCTTCTTTTAAAGACTCATAGCAGATGTTTTTATAGTGCTGGAGAGCAAAATGGAGTGCAAAACATCACTTTGGCTCTGCACTCCTCTTCCCTAATCCAGTCCAGAAAGATACTTTTACAGTTTATTCATTTGCAAGAGCTATTAGTTCCTAATGCACAGCAAAGCTGCTGAGTGCCTAATACAACAAATCACCTGCAGTGAACAGTGCTGGGTGCAGCATGGCTTCCCTTTCAGCCTTACCTGCCTGTTGAAGCTTCGGCCCTTCATGCAAACCCATGGGCTACAGGTATCTTCTTGTGTGGACATTCTGCCTCCTGTGAAGTGGGTCATGTCTAAATAAATCTAAAGGCACCATCTGGCAGTTGAGTTAGCAGCAGGTATTGGCTTCCTCTGAAGAGAAAGAATTCAGGCTAAAAACAGCAAGCGCTTGCCTTGTTTTGGGGTAAAACTGAAGGAAGTCCACAGATTTCTTGAAGGCTTTATTAGCTTTGGCAAGTCAAATCAAAGAAACTGAAGCTTATAGCAGGTTTATTTTATCATGTGCAGTATGTACAGTAGGACTACAGAATTATCTTTCCACAGAGTGTTTTTCTTATATGTATGCAGTGAGCAGGCACCTCGCTGGCTTTCACCCCTTCCCACCTGCACTCAGGCTTTCTTGTCTTCCTCTCTACCTCCTTGCTCAGCCTGGCTTACCCCCCTCACAGCAGGATCCCGGCTTCCTCTTGTCCACCTCAAACAGCTATTCTTGACCTTATTAATTTCTCCAGCCTCTCCCCCTTCTTATTTCACCTGACTAAAAGTGATTCCACATTCTAGATCTTATTCATAATTTTCAGTCTCATTTGCAACTCCTGCCTGGTGGAGGTTTTGTCCAGCCCACTGCCTGCCTTCCTTCCAGGTCACGTCTCATAACCAGCACCCTCTCATTTTCCTCTGGTCTAGGAGGCAGGCTAAATTTCTTAATGGTTTGGACATACACATGTGTAAGGGAAGGAGAAAGAGGGAAACATCCACATTTAGCCCATATACCCTGTTCCCAGAATCAGGCACCATGCTGTTGGGTGTAGCCACAGCTTCCTGAAGTGCTAGCATCCTGCAGTGAGTCTGAACGAGAACACTGCAAGATCCGGGCCTGGTGTGGTTGGTTGAAGGCCAGAGAAGAAGTTCATGGTCAAGTAAGAACTTTAAGCACGGGGACAATTTTCATCTGACTATTCATGCTCCATAATTGCTTAGCTTAGAAGGTGTAAGAAATCCACAGCAAGAGGCTGATGGCCTGGGGAGGAGGATCAGTAACCCTTTTAATTTTTGTTCTGCTTATGTAAGTGATCTCAAAGAAGGAGGAATCCTTTGTAAAGTCTGCTAACCTGCCTGCTTCAATAACCTACGAAATATTCAGATGAATAACTGACAACTGGGGAAAGGGAGGGAGAGTATCTTATTTTGCTTCATAAGTCAATGTAGAGCCTATTGAAGAGTAGCTAATGTAGAAAATCAATCTGTTGTTTTCAGTAACTACTTAGGCTGCCATTGACATTTTGAAGCCCCTACGTAACACTGTTGATTATAACAACTATCGATTAAATCTGTTGTTTGTTTGTTTATTTTTCAGAAAGCCACCAGTGCTTTTTAAAACCGTATTCAAGAGCTCATCACTCCACAGATGTTTCATGCTTCCTGCAGAGTGAGAGCGTATGTGGGCACAGGCAGAAATACCCTGAGTTGTCTGGAGAAGAGGCGGTCATACCTGCCTATCACCTGCAACCTAGAGAGAGAGAAGCCTGCCTTCTGCGCAGTTTGAAACTGGGACAGCCCTGGTCCCTGAGAGACCAGCAAATGTGGCTGTAACACGCTGCTGCAGTGTAGAGTTTATGGCCTTGCAGTCAGAATGACCATCATCACAACAGGAGACAGGATCAGGAATGAGAGGCCTGGTACAGGAGGAAGAGAGTGGGTGTTTTACCTTGTTTGGGTGTAAAAATGGGATCCCAATCCTCCTCCCACCGCCCCAAACCCTTCAGTGCTTTTCTGCCGAAGGGGTTTTAAATGGTTAACCTGTATTTGATGTAGTTGTTAGAGCTGAGAAATTAGCATAAGTAGTGGAATAAACATGCTGTCCTGTGAGGTGTTAGCTGAATGCACCTAGAAGACTTTAAAGCAAAATTCCTTAGAATCTCATCTTGAATCAAGGTGACTCAGATGAGATCTTTACCCTTGAGCTGCAGATTACAATTCAGGCTGCCATCATGCTGGGAACACAAGAACTGATTACTCCCTCTGCCCAGACAATTAAGACTAACGTGCAAGGCAAGAGCTGAAATGTCATCCCAAAGCAAGGCTAGGAGCTGCAATAGTTCTTTCCCCTTAAGTTATTAGCCCACGGGGTAGATGCCCAGCTAATCCCGTGGTCATTATGGTTAATCTCAGACAGAGATATCTGATTAGCTGCTTATTTCTTCTGCCATGATGTTAAATACTCTACCAAATGACACAGGTGTAAGAGTATATATGAGAGGAAAATTTAGGATGTAAGCATGGAAAATAAAAAGGAAGTTGTCCTGGTTTCAGCAGGGTTAATTTTCCTTCTAGCAGCTGGTGCAGTACTGTGTTTGGGATTTGAGAGCAGAATCATGTTGGTAACACACTGATGTTTTTAGCTGTTGCCAAGCTGTCAAGGACTCTTCAGCTTCTTGTACTGCCCTGCTAACAAGAAGGCAGGGAGCACTGAAAAAAGCTGGGAGGGGACACAGCCAGGGCAGCTGACCCACACTGGCCAAAGGCCCATTCCATACCATACAATGTCATGCTCAGTATATACTTGGGGGGTTGGCCGAGAGGTGGCATGGCTTGGGAACTAGCTGAGCATCGGCTTTTTCTTGGTGAGAAATTGGACTGTATGTGACTTGTTTTGTATATTCTTCTATAGTATATAATATTTTTTTTTCCTTTTTCTGTCCTATTAAAGTGTTTTGATCTCAACCCACGAGTTTTGCTTGGTTTTTTTCCTTATTTGCTTGTCTCCTCTCATTCCACTGGGGGGGTGGTAGTGAGGGAACAGCTGTGTGGTTGTTTTAGCTGCTATGACAGAAGTGTTCTGGTTCACCTTGAAGATGAGTCCATGGATAACTTTGTGACCAAGGGGCTGAACAAATGAGTTGCCTCCATGGCTCTCACAACTGATTTTCTTAACACATTTGGAAATAGTTCTCTTCAACATGTGGTGCACGAATCTCACAGGACTGCCACAGAGCGCAGTGCTGCACCCAGATCCTCTTCATCTTCTTTTGCAACCTTTGCTGCTGTATTCAGGAGATAGTTTGGAAGTTATCTGAGTGGGAATCCTGGACACAGAGATATCTAGAATGCCTTCTGAGCCCCTTAAAGCCTAAGTAAAATACCTAGGATCTGTCGTAGTTTTACCTAGACTTCACTTGAACCTGCTGAAGAAACAACCTTGCTTGCGGTAATATAAAGGTGAAAAGTTGATCTGAGCATAATGGATGAAATCTTGCTTTCAGTTTAATCTGTGTGACCTCATTTGCTTCAGTGAAAAAGCATAAATATACCTTAGGGTCAAACTTGTCTCACTGTGAGGAAAACAGAGGAGCAGGAATGCTAAAGGCCAGTGGGGGTTAATGAAGTCCTGGAGAGGAGGGTGATGGATGGCTATTCACTCTAAAGGTTTCTGTGCTGATAGCAGGCTAGGCTCAGTTTTTTAAGCTAGTCTATGCCTCCTCCTTCAACAGCCATGACATGATAGGCGTGTTAGTCAAACACTGAGTCTCACACACCGAGCCCTTGAAGGAATTTAGCCAAGGGAATATATTTTTCTCAGGTCTTGATACTACTTGAGCTTGACTTCCACATGAAGACATTATCTGATTTTCCATGGATGCTTCCTTCAAAGTTTCTAGGAGGCATCCATGAAAAATCAGGCAGCTGGCATTAACCTTCCCTCTTCTGGATGCCCTGTTGGCGTTTTGCGACATGTGACAAAAATGTGGCAAACATCCCTACGTGCAGCCTTGCCGGTTCCATGTGTAGAAGTGATCATACTCTGCCTGGTTGATGGGGACTTTGCTTGACAGCTATGACTTTTCAAATATGATGGAGAGTGTCTTGGCAATACCAGCCAGTTCCTTCAGGACCCTGGGATGCATCTCATTGGGTCCCATGGATCAGCTTCCACAGGTGGTCTTAAACCTGAACTTCACATATCCATGAGTTTTTAATCAGCTTCTGAGGAAATTAACTACCTTTAAAATTTGGTATTTATTCCCTACTCAGATATGTGTTTGAATGAGTAATAAAAAATCTTTATAGTTTTCAAATAGAGGCAGATCTCAAAACTTCTTACTCAAAACCCAGTAATTTTTCTTAGTTTGTTTTACTATTTCCTGAGTATGTTTAAATCATATATTCTAGAAAATCTATGATCTGTTGGAAACTGTGGAGGTAGCTCCTTTTACTTTCCATACCTGGCAACTGCATTATACTGTCTCAAAAAGTGAAATGAGAGAAAAGAAGATAACAAAGCCTTAAGCAGTGATGATATAAAACATTTTATTCAGGATTTTTTTCACTGCCCTTTTTACTGTAGATTTTTTTTAAAAAATGAGACCTCCAGCTGAAAGCAGGTCAAAATCAAATGTGCCAAATAAAGCAATACCAAAGAAATTTTAACATGTGTTAGCTAGACCAATTGGGAATAAAGCCAGGTGCTAACTGTAAAGATATGGCCATCAAAATATATCATGCCTTTAAAAAAAATCAGAAGGATTGTTAATCTCATCATTTGGCAGGAGGGGGATGTATGAAGAGAAAATTAAAAACAGATTATGTAACTTGAGAGAGGGCAATCTTGAGAAAGTGTGACCTATTGTGTCTTTTTTTCTGCCTTTATTTCACTGAAAGGTTATGGCTGTAATCTGAGCCAACAGAAGGAAATAAAAAAGAAAAAAAAAAGGTAACTACAGAGCATAATTTTCCTATGTTAAAACCCAGCTTCATTGTTTTTTGATTTTAAAGTCTGTGCCCAGGGATGAGTAAGATACACAGGAAAGCTGTGGTGACCTTGTGGCTGCTAGCATGAGTTATTCCCTATGGGATACCCCCAGGTGCCCTAATTTCACCTTAAGCATCTCAGGCAATGAGCTTTCACCACACTCTGAGCAATTTCAGAGAATGTATTGTTGGTTTATAATTCTTGTGTGATAAAAATGGATGATTTTTTTCTTCTATACTGTTTAAATCTTTCTTCCCCAGCATGTTTTTAAGAACTTTCCAAATAGCTCTTCTTCTCTTAGTATTTTTATCCTTTCTAGATGAGACTGTCAAAACCTCTCAAACCTGGCTTATTGCTGTTCTTACCAGAGTCAGTTACTAAAGCACTTGGTGTTACAGCTTTTCGACTGTCGAAGTCAGAGGATGCGACTACTTGCCCAAATGGTGCTCTGGAAAATCTGCACTGTCCTTTTTGGACTCAACTTTGTGTGGAACTGTAGAATTGCTCACATTTCTGGCAACTGCAGCAGCAGAAAAGAAGTTCGCTATTCGATGCAGAAAATGTGCTGTGATCTTATTTTGGGATTCAAAATAGAACGACACAAGCTTGGCTGAAAGACATACAGCACCTTGCATCTGCATTCCTTCCATACGCCTTCACAAGCAGCAAATTCAGCCTTTCCCACTTTGAAGGCAAAGAAAATAGATAAAGTAATAATTATTTTTTACTGGAATGCCAGTGCTGCTTTTTCAGACAACACAATCAATCCCAACACCAGGTATAATTTAGCCATTTTAAAGATCTCAAGCTCTAATTAGATTTGCTTCCAAATAAGTAGTTAGATTACCTCTACACATTCTGAACTCAGCCCTCTCTGAACTCTGCCTGAGAGGGAAGCTATTAAGAATTAAGCTATTACCACAAAAAGAATGATTTAAACTTCCAAGGAGACCCATCCTCTGAGACAGGGGCGGCTTGCTTTCAAGGGCCTTGTCACACTGGCTTTGAAGGGCTTGTTTACCACACTAAATAGGAACTGTGGCTAAAATGGGGAGAATGTAGCAAATTAATACAAAAGGACCTGATGACCTGATCCCACAGACACAAAGCACAGATTCAACCTTATTCCCAATGAACTGTGTGGTTCAATCAGTGGTTTACTCGTAAGAATAATACTCTGCACCTTTTGTCTGGGTGACAACTCAGACAATAGAATCATAATCCTCAATCATAGAATCATAGAATCATAGAATGGCATGGGTTGGAAAGGACCCCAAGGATCATAGAGTTCGAACCCCCCTGCCACAGGCAGGGCCACCAACTTCAGGCCTGGATCTACACAAGGTTGCCCAGCGCCCCATCCAACCTGGCCTTGAACACTTCCAGGGACGGGGCATCCACTACTTCTCTGGGCAGCCTGTTCCAGCACCTCACCACTCTCTGTAAAAAACTTCCCCCTAATATCTAATCTAAACCTTCCTTCCTTTAGTTTTAATCCATTCCCCCTTGTCCTGCCATTGTCTATCCTTTTAAAAAGTTGAATCCCCTCCTGCTTATAAGCTCCCTTCAGGTACTGGAAGGCTGCAATGAGGTCCCCCCCGCAGCCTTCTCTTCTCCAGGCTGAACAAGCCCAGCTCCCTCAGCCTCTCTTTGTAGGGCACGTGCTCCAGCCCTCTAATCATCCTTGTGGCCCTCCTCTGAACCCTCTCCAACCGTTCCACATCCTTCTTGTATTGGGGGCCCCAGATCTGGACACAGTACTCCAGATGGGGCCTCAGGAGGGCAGAGTAGAGAGGGACAATCACCTCCCTGTCCCTGCTGGCCACCCCTCTTCTAATGGAGCCCAGGATCCCATTGGCCTTGCGAGCTGCAAGAGCACACTGCTGGCTCATGTTAAGTTTCTCATCCACCAGAATCCCCAAGTCCTTCTCAGCAGGGCTACTCTCAAGAAGCTCTTCTCTCTTATAGTTTGCATATTATTTTAGTTATTGCAGGATGAAAGAATATAGAATATTATTGTTGGGAGTGTTACAATGAATTTCTACCTTAGATTCTCCTCAGACGACCAGTTTATGGTCATTCAGAGAGGAACACAGGTTTTCCTTGTTTCTGGTAATGACTAAGATATTGGCAATCTTTTTATACTACGTTTACAGGAGGGAATGAAGAATCCATTATAGCTGTCTGGACCAATGAACTGCACAAAGCAACTAGAAATCTGCATCAGTTCCTCAGAGGAGACACAGAGGATTTAAGAATTATGTTCTGACAGGAATTTGGTGGTACTTGTTCCACTGCTAACCTGACGACCCTCCTAAGCAATTCCATCTTCCATTAGCAATTTGAAATTAAAGCACCACTTTTTAGAGACCAGGTGATCTGGAGCATCTTTTGGAAGAAAAGGATGAAGATACAAGTGTCAGGGTTTGCACTAAGAGGCTCTGCACCTTCTTCCCCCCTCATCCCCGGGGGCTCAGTGACTTGTGTATTGGAGGCCAGCCCTGTAGCTACATATCCTGGGAACAGGCTGCTGTGAAAAGAGCTGTGTGGTAAAGCTATGAGAAGCCTTGTCAAAGGACTTCCCTTCCTCAATTTGGGAGTTGCACTGAAGTGCAGAGACCTACCCTTGGTTCTTGCCTGAGCTATGCTCTAGATATATCAAGTAGGTCAAGGGATCTGTAAAAGAGATCCCATTTTTAGGAATCAAATGGCAAGATGGGTGTCATCAGATCCTGATTGATGTGATCATCTGTGCCTGAACTTGCACCTTGCTGATGCTGATCCTGCCTTGCTCACTTGGCTTCCCAGCTTGACCTCAAACCTGCCTTGCCACTATGGACCTTCCTGCCAACTTGCACTCTCAGCTGACTTGGGTTAATGTCATGGAACTTCCTCTTTGTGTTTGAGTGCTGTGGCACTTCACTCCTGTCGCTGAGGTTCCTGCTCCTGCTTGCCTTGCTGCCGCTCAGCTCACGGCTTCTCTCCCCAAGTGGAGAGGGTTTACTGTCCCATCATCTTTTCAAGTAGCCATACTGCTCTAAGAGACTCTTCAATAAAGGAAGATGACCAAGGCAACTGAACAGGATCACCTGGTGCAAGCAGAGACTGAATAAAATGCACTTCACAACAGCAACCTTCACAGAGATCCCACTCCAGTCCCTACAGTCAGTGGCATGGGGCAGAAGTCTGGCAGTGAAATTTGTAGCAGATAAAGCCTTGTCTTGCTGGAAAGAGGCCTGTATTTTAAAGACCCATGCTAGAAAGTTGTGTCAAAGCCAACATTATTATATCCAGTTGTGTCTGGAAAAGGGGAGAAAGACAGATGTGTACATAAGAAGCAGGAGCCATGAGCTGAGAAAGAAGCCCTGTAATGAGTTCAGATTAGATTAAATTAAGGAATGTAAACTAATGCTGTGGAAAAAAAGAATCCTACCTGCACTTGCACAATGATGGGTTTTTAATTACTTATTACCATCAGGGAAAGAGATCCTGCAGTCTCTGCATTTAGCTCTCTCAAAACATCAGTGGAAAGCAAAAGGCAAGTCAAATGACAGGAATCATTAACAAAAGAAGAATTAGCAAAACAGGAAGCAAGATTATGCTCCAGCATAGATATGTCAATATGGTTTTGGCTCCCGAGTATAACTAAAAAAAAAAAGGAAAAGCAATGATCTTTTGGGGGGATTGGCACTGGCCTTGGTACTGTAACAAACATCTTACATGTTGGGTTTTTTTTTCCCAATGGCCCAGCTATGCTTTTTTAGTTTTAATCCCTTTGAAGCTGGCTGTTACAGCCCTGAGTGGCACTTGGCGTTGAATTTCCAGTACTTGGGCTCTTTCTCTCCGGGCTATTAGCTCGCAGTTCTTACAGTACTCTTAAGGCAATTTTTACTAGGCTGAGCTGTGATTAGTGCTGATTTTGTAGAAAGAAGATAAAGCATGTAGGTGGGAAATGTGTCAGTCACGTAAATAAACTACCCCTTTTTCTTTGCTTTGACTAGCAAAACACCATCAGGACACAAACCCATCTCACTTACTGGCACAGTCTGAGACCCCTGCTAGAGAGGTGACATTTCTCAGAAACTTTCCCAAACCGAGTGGGAAACCAGCCTGCAAAACCCACAAATAGGGAGTTGCAGCAGCTGCAGGGTTCCTGCAGCAGCACAGTCTAATACTGGGCACAGGAAGCAGCAGGGCTGGGTGCACAGCTGGCTGCAAGCCTCTGGCCTGCTCAGCAGCAACACAGCACCTGTCTCGCCAGAGACCTGTCTGACCAGAACGAGTAGGGCAGTCAGCTGGAAGGCAAGATCAACAGATAATGCCAAAACCGGGAGGGGAGTTTCTTCTCTGATTGTCCCTCAAATACTCCTGATTTGACAGCATTTGGGGTCTCCAAATACCCAATGTTGCCTTCACATGCTGGTATGCCCAGTATGGGCCACCCTTACGCAGAAGAGTAAAGGGAGCCGCTTGAGTTACTGGGGATGTGCGAAACAATTGAAATGACAAACCCGTTCTCCTGTGTGGACTTTCTGATCTTATTGCACGACAGAAACACTCAGACTAACATACTCATGTGCTTTATAAATAATTGAAGTAAATGCAGACTAAAACAGTTGTTCCTTTTTGACTGGATTTTTTATTCCCATCTTTTTATACCCATCTTAGGAGCCAGTCTGGTCTCACAGATTTATAACAGGGTAAGGTCTTTCTGTTAACATTTAAGTTAGCCTTGATTCATACAAGAACAAGAGAGACAAAAATCAAGCCCCACATTTCCAGCTGGAGCCCTTTTCATTAAAGTTGTCATTCTAGCTTTCTCATTCCCTGTCTGGAAATGAAGCTGCAGCAGTTGCAATATTAGTCTTTGCAAGTGCTTGTACAGCAGTGAGGAAGCTTCTAACAGTTTAAAAAAACCCCAAATCTTGTTCCCTTTTCTGCTGTGAGACATCTAACCCCTCCATTAAGCAGGTCAGATTTTTCATCAGCTGCCATGCCCCATTGCACAGTTCACACTCCAAAGAGATCTAGCAGGGAAAAAAAGATTTCTTACAGTCAAAATCCAAGGAGATTAAAAAATATTCTAGAGAAAATATTTCATGAAGACATTACTCTGTTACTTATGATAGTACTGAAGGTCACAGGTGGTTCCTTTGTTGTGTATCACCTTGTGAAGTGTCTGCCTACCTGGCCCCAGTAACCAAAACCTAAATAATAACCATGAGATACCTGTGAAATGGAAAGTAAATAAGACCTTTGGTATTAATATAACTCAAATTTTGCTGGCACACTTAATGTTCATTACAGAGTATTCTCCCTTCATTTGGGAATGTCATCGCTTACCAAGATGCTAAAAATGGCTTGAGAGAGTATGTAGCATCACTGCTGCACTATTTTTTCCTCTGTGTGATGCCCATATGACAATTTTGGCAGCTGCCTTGGAAATCTACTGTACATTTTCCCCCAATTATATTTGTTCCCTCCTTCCCCATTTTTGTTTTAAAACCACAGCTTTCAGACAAAATTAGCTCCACACAGGGCAATACCCCGTGTGGGTTCAGCTGAAATAATACTGAGAAAATAGGTGGGTTTTTTCCTGCCAGATTCTACTCCCTCTGCTACTCTTACCTCAGCAAGTAGCCCCAAACACTTTCAGGTACTAGGGGTCACTGAATTTGGCTTTGTGAATTGGAGCAAGTGCAAATCTGGGAGCATGCAAACGAATATCAAAGACCGAGGAGTAGAGCCCTCAAAGAGACTGTTATCTGCTGACCTGCTCCTAGTCAGATGTCAGAAACAGGTACTGGTGGGTACATGGAAAATTCCCCCTGTGAACAGAGGATTTAGATGGGAATTCAGTCCTCATTCTGAGAGATACCATCACACCACGGAAAAGACATACAGATTTAGGTCCACAATAATTATACCACAGTTTTTGAAAAATCTAAAGTGGAAGCAATCTAAAAGCAAGCTCTTTTAATAAGAACTAAAAATATAACCCCAAAAATGGAGTGAAAACTATTGCTGATCTAAAATCTCTATGTTTTGAAAATAGAGTTGAAATAGGACAAATCTAAAAGGAC
Organism: Zapornia atra; assembly: GCA_013400835.1. Taxonomy (NCBI): domain Eukaryota; kingdom Metazoa; phylum Chordata; class Aves; order Gruiformes; family Rallidae; genus Zapornia; species Zapornia atra. The sequence goes on along the minus strand of VZTU01020368.1, from coordinate 4,893 downwards.
AGAAGAACAAGAAAAAAATATCTAAAAATAGCCAGCCACTATTAGCAGTCACCAAACATGCCTTGGAACTGTAATGTAATTCAGCCTGGCCTGGAACAGAACCCTTCCTGCAAACTGCAGTCCCCAGGTGCCAAGGTAATAACAAGATGTGTTAGAAATTGTACAAAAATAAAAAATCAGATGATACCATGAGAACATTGAGCAGATGGAGAATTAATGACCCTTGGAGAGCTCCGTCTGAGGACACTCTCTCTACACAGCAGAGAACACCACACTCTGAAACCTGTACCTGGTGAACCAGGTATTCATGGCCTTTTGTCCTTTCTCAGGAAGATTTGCTCAAATCAGTAACACAGGAAAAACTTGGGAGTTCAGCAGCTGGAGACGTTTGAGTGTGTTCTTGAAGAGATTTGGAAGTCATTAAAGAGGTGGAACACGATCTGTCCCTTTCTGTTTACTTGTCTAGATGTAATATATAATGTTTCCCCAGTGCATTTATTCCATCCCTAACGTGTATTACCTGTATCTCCACCCCCTTTTCAGTGTTCCTAAAATATTCCTCAAAGATAAGAGATCCCAAATGTACACTGACATGATGTGTGAACTTCATATAAACCCAGAATTTGTCCCAAATTGAAATTTCTGGAGTGAGTTCTGGAAAAAGCAGGCTGTTTTTTTTCTCTGTTGAACACTGGCAGGTCTCTGTTACAACAGTTTAAAGTAATGTGAATTTATTGGAATTCTGTCTTTAAAGTGACTAGAAAATGTCAGGAAAAAATAATGTAAAAGAACATGTCCTGTAAATTTTCTGTCACCCTGCTATGGACATCCCAGTAGGTCTGCAGAAACATAACAGACTGCTGGCTCAGGGAGCCTCAGAACTTTTGCACACTTGTTCATTAACTATTTCTACTCATGAAATAGTAATGAGCAGCACTGCACAAAAAAACAAGCCAAGAAAAAAATCTGTGTAGAAAGCTGAGAAAGGATGAGAGTATATTATATTGCTTTAAGACTTTAACTGGTGGTGAGGCCCGTTTCATTATAAAGCACGTAGAAAGTAAATGTCTTCTCTGAGCAACTCACAGTTTACATAGGGGAAGAAAAGAGCCGTTGCATATTTTCTGTGCACTTTCTCTGAGCAGATGATCTGTTGCANTGCCCCTAGTCCTGTCCCCACAGACCACTGAAAAGGGGCTGGCCAATTCCCCCTGCATCCCATGGCTAAGATATTTATAAACACTAATTAGGTCCCCCCTAAGTCTTCTTTTCTCCAGACTAAACAGTCCCAGCTCTCTCAGCCTGTCCTCACAGGGGAGATGTTCCAGCCCCTTAATCATCTTCGTAGCCCTTCTCCGGACTCTCTCCAGGAGGTCCCTGTCTTTTTTATACCAGGGAGCCCAGAACTGGACACAGTACTCCAGGTGGGGCCTGACCAGGGCAGAGTAGAGGGGGAGGATCACCTCCTTCGACCTGCTGGACACACTCTTCCTGATGCATCCCAGGATCCCATTGGCTTTCTTAGCCACCAGTGCACACTGCTGGCTCATAGCCAACCTGTCATCAACCAGGACCCCGAATGCCTCTAAAATGCAAATTAAGATGGGGATGGAATTATTTCCAGTTAAACTTAACGCCCAGTCAGACTTCATATACACAGCCAGCAATATGCTTGTGGGAAACTCTGTTTTTAAAAGGATTTCCTAAGAGATATTTGGGACTATGTGCTGTATGGTGCAGATGACTGTGTTTCAGAACACCACTGGCCTTGTTTTGAGCACAGAGTTTGGAAGGAGTTTTATCAGGCCTTGGGCTCCGGGTGATTTCAGAGCAACAAATGATCTTATCTGAATAGCATGGAGAAACGATAACCCGCAGCTGCCTTGTTGATACTTACATAACAGCTTCTTCAGCTGATTTAGCAAAGGCAAATGATTCATGGGAAAGTGCAATCCTGATAGTTTCACGTTCAATTGATTTTTTCAAACGTTAAAAAAACCCCCACTTCTGAAGTAATTAACATTGTAAAAAAAAATCTAAGCAAACAGAGCTGTTCAGGAGCTGATTTCTCTAGGGCATACAACTGGCAAAGGTTTGGAATCACAGTTCAATATCAAAAATAGTGAATGCACTGAAAAAAAAATAAAGCAGTTTCCTCCTTTTGGATAGAATTAAAAAATTAAATTCCTTGGTATGTGTATTTCTCAAAACTACCAAAATCCTTGAGACGTCCCCCTGCCTCCTGTGTTTCTTAGTTGTTTCTGTGATGCAGCCTTGCAGGAGAAGAGCCATATTCTTCATTCCTGTGGTGGTTTAGCCCTGGCTGGAGGCCAGATGCCCACCAAAACCAGTCTTTTACTCCCCTTTCCAGGTGGACAGGGGAGAAAAGATATATTAAGAGGCTTAGGAGTCAAGATAAGGACAAGGAGAGATCATTTTATCAGCGACGATATGGGCAAAACAGACTCAACACAGTGCAGGAAAGAACTATTCTAATTTATTACACTGCACTAGAAAGAACAGTGAAGAACCGGAGTCAGGAGTGCAATCAAATCTTAAAACAAATGCAACCAGATCTTAAAAAACACATTCCCCCCACCACTCTCTTCTTAGCAGACTTTAATCAGAATCTTGCTCCCTTCTTCCCCCCCCGCTCACAGTACGGGGGGGGCAGGGACTAGGAAATAATAATGGGGTTCTCGGTTACTTC
>VZTU01020363.1:332-25471 GCA_013400835.1 Zapornia atra | reverse complement strand
TACTTGGGTTTTTCAGTAATTATTTCATTGTTTTCAATGTAGAAATACATTACAGAAAAGACAATAGGGAGTCAGTACCAACATTCAGTCACTGAACATTATGCATTTAATACAGTCTGAAAAGTTTTGGTGGGCACAGATTGCAAGTCATGTAGCATTCCAGACCTTACGCATGAAAATATTTTTCCCTTCTCAATTTGAATTTAATTCATCTACTGGAGTCAATGTAACAGTCATACACACACACAAAAAAAAGAAACCTTAAATTACAATAGATTTTATTTCTAAAAATACTATTTAGTAACTTGAAATAGAACAAAATTGTTCTGAAATAATGAGAAAGAAAAACCATACTGTGTTTTTGTTCAGTCAGCAGACAGCACAGTTCTGAAATCTCAGGCTATAAGAAAGTTGAACCTTGAACTTTTGTCTGCAAGTAAAATCATGAGGGGAATATTTTTGAAGTCTGTTCCAGCATCCTAACAATCTGTCTGATTGCATTACATTACACGTATATATCCAGTTTGAATTCCACAATCTCTTTCTTGCCATGTTTTTAGTCTCTAGGAATTTAAGTCTCTTCCTCAATACTGACCTGATAAAATGGTTAATTCAACTTGTGTTTGTTCAAAACAGCAGTCTGCGAGTAGCTTGAAGTTTTTTTAAGGAATTTTGTTTTAATGTGGTTAGAATTATAGTGTATAAGCACAAGAAGGAGAACAAATAGTCTGTGCAATTTATATTGTTTGTAACGGAAATACTGATAGAATTTTAAGAATAATCAGTTTTTCACACATAACAGAGCAAAGAAGGCTCAGTGATATCTGAAGATAGGTGATCCACAGAAGTGTAGAAAAAATACAATGTTAGTGCCTGAAACATTGCCTGCTAAACTAGTATTTTTTTTTAAGTTGTGTGTTTCTTCACTTCTAATTGATCAAAACTGTATTTTGGCTGTTCAGAAATGATCTAATACATATTTCCTGGTTATATCCTGCCTTTGTCAATATCTGTTGTCTCATAAACTGCTGTATTATTTTGTGATGTTTTAAATAGTGTGGAAAAATTGAGTAAAATCATGCAACATTCTTTACCTTACTACTTGATTTATTTTTGTTTTCCTACTTTTTGCATTGAATGACAGCTGCTAGCCGGGATGATAGCAGAACCTGCTTTTCTCTCTGAGTATACTATCTTTGCTTTGGATCCCACCAAGCAACCTAAGCCACAGAGTGATGGTGTGGTGAGTCCTCCCACCCCTCTTAGTGATGCCTTTAGCAGAGGGAGGAGAGTACTGTACTAGAAGCAAACCTAGTGTTGCTTGTGGCTTCTTCTCACAAAGGTGTCTATCTATCTTAACTACCCTGTTGCTAACCCTGCACTAAATTTCACAGAGGTCGTAGTACCTGATAGCTCCTGGCTGGTGTGTTTTATGATGTGATTTTATTGTAATGTAAAAATATTAACATGTTTTCTGGTATACAGGTAACCATACTCTATTCAACTCTTAATTGTTGCACAAGTTTGTACATTTGTTGCTTAGAATTAATTAATGCCATTGAAAATTTACCTCTTAATTTCTATGTAAGTTTGTATGCATTTCAAGATAAAAGGGAATGATAAAGATGGAGATTGATTTTGTCTAAAAATTACATGCTTTTTGCTGTGTAGAGTGAAAGCCTCACAAATGTCATTTACTACTAATGGTAGCAGGAAATAATTATCTCACATAAAGACTTGAAATTCAGCTACTTCTAGTTGGTAACCTGGCAGCTATTATTGTGAGGATAAATAGTCCTTTTTTTTTTTTTTTATTAACCAGATTTTATTTAAAATACATATTTCTTTGCCTGGAAATGTTGGTTTCATGCTATGCAAGTAGAGAAGATCAATGAGAAGAAAACAAGGAGTGGAGGAAAAGAAGCAAGCGTAGGGAGGAAAGCAGCCTTTTGCTTTCTGACATATGCACATACAAAGCTGTATTCCTCTCATTGTTGTCACGGGACTGGGATGGCATCATTCACGTGCTTCACAGGCATGGCGCTCCTGAGTCTACAGTGATTCAAAGCACAGTGGCATTTTAGAGTCCCAGCTCATACTCATGCTTTGTGATTACTTTGCTTTTCCAGTTTAGCAAGTCCTGCTGCTGCTCATACAGAGGCTGGAAATAACAAGTCACTGGAAGGTGTAACAGGATAGAAATTTGATAAGCAGAGGTACATAGCACAACACACTGTGTTATGTTGGTCTTTTCTCTCTCAGGCAAAGCAAGATTAGACTGAGACAGTGATTTTTTAAAAAAGCGATCTGTGGAAAACCTTCCTTTGCTGTAAAGGATTATACTGGTTTGGAGCATGCCCATAGACCACAGGTCCATTACTAGCTCAGTCATGGTCTTCTCATGATTGAGCTTTTTGATGGGGAGCAAGGAGGACATTCAGACTGTGCTGAAATCTGTAGTTTTGGAATAGTTACTACTTAACTTCCCCACTCCCCCTGATACTTTGACCATATTCCAGGTCCAGTAATAACTCCTTAAACCTTCCTGCAGATTTATTTAAGCTTTTCTACACATACAGCAGTAAACACTGGGCTGTTTTTCACTGCACTAACAGAATATTCTGAGCACAGCTGCATTTTGAAAAACATTTCTATGAGTGCTTAAATGTTGTATTTATCTTACCTTTTAGGCTGTGCTTTAGTGACAGGAATCACTGACTTGCATATTTATATACAAGACAGCATACATAGCAAATGATTATAATGTAAGCGCTGATTTTAATGTCTTATAATGTGTGTTAATAATAATTACCTCTACACTGATTTTGTTCTCTGAACTTTTTGAGAGTGAGCTGTACTCTCACAGTGAGAATTGGAGGGGAGGGTGAAAACAATGCAAATCTTTTATAGGAAAGAGGAGGGTTGATTATATAAAAATGTATCTTAAAGAACCTATTATATACATTTGGGAAACCTATGTAAACTAAAAATGTGGGAGAGGGAAAGTTTCATCAACACACACAAACGTATTAATTGTGCTAACACAAACCAGTATTTTAATTGTGTGTGTGCAAGAGATGTGTGATCCAAGAGAGTGAGCATCATAGAGAAGTGACTATAGTTGTGGAATTTTTGTGGCATAGGTGAAGTTAATGCAGACTTTACTAAAGAAGCTGTGTGGGTTTTGTTGTGTGAAGAAACAGTTCAAATATTCTTGTACAGAGATTTTTTAAAATGAAAAATTGAAGGAAAATGAGGGAAGAAAATGTGTACTATGCTCTCCTTCCTTCCTTCGTGATTTACTGAATTTTGGGATACCTGGGAAAGAGGGAGAACAGTAAAATGTTTTTAAATGCAGACATTTGAGTGTACACTCTTCCGGCTTATTAATCTATTTATACCTTTGAGAAATAAATAAGATAAATTAGTTTGCAGTTCAAGAATAGGGAGTGTCACTAGAACACCCCAATGTGCTGCAATTAAAAGTGAGCTCTAGTTTATACATCTTAGTAAGGAAAATAAATGTTTTGGTTTAGAGGTTTCAAATATAGCTCTTTCTGTAGAAAGCTGTGTATTTTCTATGGGTTCGTGGAGGAAAGGCTTCTGTTGTCTCCACAAACTGTGACATAACTCTGCTGGTTTTAAAACTTTCAAAACACCAGCCTGTGCTCTGTGCTTCTAGTTTTGCTGAAACATCTCTTAAGGCTTATGAAAGGTTAGAGTTTTTAAGCTCTTCAAAGCCTCTTGAAGCTGTACTTATATATAGCAGCATCCATTCATGCTTAGCTTTCACTGTGTGGACACCCGAGTATGACCCTTTGCCCTAGACCACAGTGACTTAAAATTGCAGCAGCACAGTACCTCTGGTAATGCTATTTTTTAAAGATATATACCTATCTCAAATAGATTACCAGTGTATCCCTTTTATGATTTATGCCAATAGAAAATCTAATCTCAAATACAGGTTTTACTTTTTTTCATTCAGATCAAGTACTAAGATACCAGCACAAGTAATAGGAAAATTTTTAAAGTGGCAACACTAGTTTCAGTTTTGAAATGGCTTTTTTAAAAGATCTTAATATGTCCTCAAATGGCAGCTTTCAAAGGGTCTTCACAGGGAAGAACAGCATCCATGGTTTTTATATTCATGAACACCTTATTAGATTTAATAAATCTCCTTATCTTGTATTTTCAAATAGATCTTACAAGAGTATTTTATTAAGGTTTGAGTTAGATGTACAAACCCTCCATAGTTTGCTGTAATTCTTTTTATGGGTATCAGAATATATGTTTTTTTGAAGGAAGTGTTTGTAGTTAGTTTGTAGTTTTTCCTCTGTTGTTGGTCCAGTATTAGCACAGCAGATGCTCTGCAAATTATAAAGCAGAAGATAAACTTTTATTTGGATTACCCTTGTTAACTTTCCAGTTAAGAAATGAAAAAGAACAGGTAACGGAGCTGAGAATGAAATATAGGAATGCTTTAGTTTCCAAGCTGATAAGAGCTCCTAATCCGCTAGAAATGAATCCGGTGTAACAGAACAGTGCTCTGAAGCAGAATGCAGATTTTCTTCAAGCTGGGTGAACTGCAGTTTCCAAATCCAAACAAACTTCCAGTGTGGCTGGTTCTTAACTAAACTTCCTTCAGGTTGTTCCACGTCAGGCCTCTTTGAAGCCCTTTCACACCGAATCGGTCCTCTTTGACGTTGATGTTTATGTACGCTTATCTGCATATCCACACAGAGAGAAGCTGTGCATGTAATCCCGTAGCAGATACATAAATTATTAGGATCAATTAGGATCAATACAAAGTTGTATATACACCTGAGATTTTACAGCTTCCACCTAACTACCAGGGTTCATCCTGGTTAAAAATTAAAAGTTACACTGCTTTTTTTAGCTGAATTCCTCATACTTTCTTTGATATGTCTCAGTGCTTTGCTTCTATTTGGAAAAAAAAAAAAAAGTATATCCCAGATGTTTTCAGCATGTTTTGCTACTTAAGTTTGAGTTGGTTTAAGTCCCATCTGGATTTGTACGGGTTAGAATATACCTGAACCCAGGAAAAGCAGAATAGACAAGCTAGCAACAGAAATGTCAGACCTCTGTTTAAACAAATAAACAAAAGCCAACAACAATCACAAAAACCCCCAAACCTTCCTAAAACTATTGTTTTCTATTGGGTTGGGTTTTGAGGTTTTCAATGGGTTTTTTTGTGTTTGTCTTTGGAGTGCAGAGGAATGTATGGGTGAAGTTCTACACAAGACTTTTTTTTCTGAAAGTTCTGAAAGTTTCTTCCCATACTTATTTTGAGTTTTAAAGAGCCTGTTACCAGCATTTGTGTTTCCAGGTATTTTGTACCCCCAAATGTACTTAAGCAGACGGTGTGATTCTGCTGTTACTCATGTTGGCTGTAAACAGCACTGGTCATCAATTAGATTTTTCCTGCTATCATTTTGTCTTTTTGGTGTTTCTTTGATTTCTGCATAAATGTTACATAAATAATCATTATGAATAATTTAATTGGAGATGTCAGCATTTGCAGATGTCTCTTACTAATCCAAGCACACATAGCTGCTTTGTAGTTCTGTATATTGCAGCAATCTGTTTTGAATTTAACAACCTAGCTTGTTTGCATGAAGACATCCTAATAAGCGTTCAAAAGAAAGTACTAAAAGCACAGGCAAGGAAAAGCACAGCTGCTATTTGTAGGAGCCAGTGAATTACAGTCCTGGTAGTCTGTTCCTTCTAACAGTTGTTTTTCCTCCTGTAGAACTTAACTAAACAACCGCTTCCCAGATCCACAGAAAACAATGGAAGTGAAGCAGCTTCCTCGCAGGTATGGGCAGGGTATGGTGGGGAGGTTTGTTTCCTCCTTCACTGCCGTGTTGTCTCTGTGTTATGTTGGTTTAAATGTCCATCTTCATGCTGGAATAGGGATGACAGGTGCTTGCTGGTCAGGATACTAGGGTGTTTTGTTTGTGTGTAATCCCATTAGCTGGTATTAAGTGTTGTCACTGATGCGTGGAGCCTTTTTTTTTGTAGGGCCAGGTTAGCAGCATCTGACTGCAGCATCTGTGCTGCAGGCTGCCTGTGTTGAGAGGTGCTCACAGACAGTCAGGATAGGATGCAGAGTGTTGACTCCCTTTCAAAGCTAGAGGACATATTTCTTGACTGGAAAGCTAATTTCTAGCTGTAGGAAAGGAACTGAGAAACTTGAAAATATCATCACTGATAATGAAGGCAGAGGTCATGCCTTAATATGTCTCAGAGAAAATTCAGCTTGCTGGAGCGGGATTTGCAGTGGCTCCTAGCACGCATGTCCCAGCGTTGGATTGTGGCCGTAACATTGTGGTGCACTAGTGCTTTCAAATGACTTCTCTAGCACCAGCAGTATTTAGCACCACAGCACAGAACCTTTTTTTTTTTTTTTTAAAAGCAGCACAAGTACTTCAGCAGCATAAATCAGTAATTGCATTTTATGTAAAAATAATAAAGCCGTTTAAATTAAAAGGCCTGTTTAAGACAGCACACTAGAACTAGCTATTATACAAGGACTTCTACAATAAATTTGTTCTCTTAATCATAGGAAAGTATCTCTGTGTCTTTGAGATAAATACAGCCTTCTATTTAATACATCAAGAAGTGAGTCACAGTTTCTTTTTTTTCCATTTGGGTCAACACTAAATGCAACTATGTATTTTAGTTAGATACTTTTAAAAGGGTTTACACAAATACATTCTTTTCAAAGTTAAATCAGAGCTGTAGTATATTGCACTTGGTTGCTGACTGGAATTGCACAGATCTGGTGTTGCACGCTTGATTTTCTCTGCACAAGGAGATGATTCTTCTAAGGGAGTGGTAGCAGTTTGGTGTCATGCATGTATTAGGCAACAGTTGTTCCTTTGCTCAGGTCAGGTCTCTCTTTCCTGTGCTAATTTAATGTGTCTGTCTGCCTAAAAGCAGTGCTGAAGTAATTGCTTGCTTTGAATTTTTGCAGCCAAGTGACACTCAGTCTTTTGCCCAGAGGCTTCAGCTCCGAGTTCCCTCCATGGAGTCTTTGTTTCGAAGCCCAGTAAAAGAGTCCCTGTTCCGGTCGTCTTCTAAGGAGTCCCTGGTACGAACTTCTTCAAGAGACTCATTGAATCGACTGGACTTGGACGCAGCTGGTCCCACCTTTGATCCACCGTCTGACATTGAGAGTGAAACAGAGGAGCCTCCGGGAAATATGGACAGCCTTAGCAAAGAGCAGCTGCTGCAGCGACTGCGCAGAATGGAGCGCAGTTTGGGCAATTACAGGGGAAAATACTCAGAGGTAGGCAAAGTTCTTACTGACTTACCTGGGCAGAGAGGGAGTAGAGATGAGGCGAACACATAACTGCAGTAGTGGATAATATTTTTATTCTCCTGTTTGGAGCAAATGGATCAACTTATAGTTAACATGGCAGTTAAGTTCTTGTAGTGTGTCTAGTTATTTTTGGCCTAGATAGGCCAGATGTTTTTCTGGTAAGAAAATGTGGATAGCCCTTTCTTCTCTTGTTTCTAAATCAGTTCATCTTGTTAGCAATAGAGATTAATTGGTAGTTACTCATGAAAAGTATGTCCGTGATGATTTTGCTGAAAGCCTGTAGCAAGGGCTGGAGTTCAGTGCAGAGGTGAGCGTGGCTTGTACTCACTTCACAGCAAATTTCCTTTTCTTCTGAAACTTGTCCTTGAAATACACAGTGTATATTCCATGAACATGTGATGTACAAGCATTTTGGTTTCATAAAGAAATGCAGCTCCCCATAATTTCTAGGTATTCAATGGAAAAAATTCATTCAAGGACTTTTTTTTTTTTTTGCTATTTATTGAAAACTACTGATATAAGTAGTTTTGCTACTTATTTTTGGATAAAGTGGGAAAATTAAAGCTTTCCAGGTGGTGGTATTGGATTTTTTTGTTTGTTTGTTTTAAGTACGAGTGTGTTTTGCATTTGGAACTGGCCATTTACACTTTTTTTTAAGAGTTCTTTAAATGATTGCTGCCCTCGCATATAAAAATCCCTGTTCAGACTTTTGGCTATTACTGACAAAATCCTTGGAATCTAGAATATGTATATGGCAATTAAAGCATTCTATGTATGCCTGAAAAAAAGCCAGTTCTGTCTTCTATTAATTCAGGAATTGTGCTTTCCCACGGATTTTTCCTTTTCTTCCAGCTAGTATAATAAGATAAATTTTTTAAAATGTCTGTATAAATAGTATTGCTAAGAAGAAAATTCTTCAGTTCATAGGTTTGTTTTGAGGATTTTTTTAGTGTAGTCTGTCCAGTATGTCCTTAATTTTCTCTATCAAAAGGCCTGTTTGGTTTGTTTTTTTCTGGTTTTGTGAGTTTTGGAAAAAAAATGTTTTGCTGGAGCTTGGAAGAAATTTGTTTCAACATATGAGAACTTAAGATACAACATTTTTGTTTCTTTGTTTAAAGTTAGCATCTCAAAAAAATATGTTAAGGGAAACTAGCCATTGTAGTTTTAGTTTTCTTTTAAGGGCAAAATAAGTATGACTCTGAAATTAAAAGTAATTTTGAATTTTGAAAAATCCTAATTTATTTTAAACAGGAGTTTGAAGCTATCTTTTAACTTAGAGATTTCTAGGGTTTGGTAGTTTAGATTTATCTTCCTTTAATTTTTCAGTAATTTTTTCAGTAAATGGAATATTCAAATTCCATGTGCCATTACGCTACTTTAGCTTTGGACAGTTTAGCCAATTGTGATCAAATTGTTAATTAAACTAAATTGTGCAGATACTCATTAAGTCCTTTTGTCAGCTTACAATGAGAAATATTGTCCTCTTCCAGTCTTTCTTTGTCTGCTGAGTATACACAAAGCACATGGGATGAGAGCATTCGGTATTACACAGGCCTTTTTATGCTAGACTTCTAAGTGTATTTTTTAATGCATACACATTGTAAACATGTGGGATGTGTACCATTACAAATGTACATCCCTCTGGGGTAGCTGTCTGGGATGCAACTTTCTGATGCAGTTGAGTTTTTGACTGCCTGTATTGAAGCATGGCTGTTCTTAGAGGTCTTTTTAGTGAAGGGAAAACTGTGCATGAATGCCAAGTAACATCATTGTTTTGTCACATAGGCCTATTTCTTTAACACTTTGCAGATGTTTTTTAAATGGGAAAAGGAGAAAGCTCTTCTTGCAGAAACATAACCTAAATTGTCTTTAATGTTCTAAGTGAAGAGTTTGAAAATGCAGATAGTGATACAACTAAGCAAATTATTTTGATAGCCATCATCATTATACCCAATTTCTGTATTTTAGCTGGTGTCAGCTTATCAAGTTATCCAGCGGGAGAAGAAGAAGCTACAGGTAAGCATTAGTCATCATCATATTTTACCTGAAAGCTTTTCTGAATCTTCATGTGTAGTGCAAATACAGGTTTAGCTTTCAGTGCATTGTGTGTGTGTTTACATAAGAAGTTGTGTATATATAGACATGTGTGCATATAACAAAAGATTCTTTCTTAGCTGGGATTTGTGAGGAGACCAAGATAATACTGGTTTGTCAAAATAACTGTGAAGCTATTGTACTCCAGTCTTTTTTTACTGCATCAGCTGAATTCAGGAGGTAGATTGTCAACCCACAGTTAGTAGTTTGTGATAATACTTACACATCAAGTTTGACTTGAAATACAAATCATTAATTCTTCTGCTGAAATACAGTTTTATGAATGTATGTATACTTTACATATAAAGTTACATTTAATACATCTGGTGTTTATTCTTCCTTCTTTTGAAGGGTATTCTGAGTCAAAGTCAGGATAAAGCACTTCGCAGAATTGGAGAACTGAGGGAGGTAATTCCCTTTATTGATTGTTTGCTTTATACCACACATACATAAGATGTTTCTCTGCATAGCTTTTGATTTTTTTTTTGTTCACTTTACCAAATACTTTCTATTTCACCACAGGATTTTTTGACACTTGTTTTCATTTGTTTATATGGGGTTATTTCTCTGGTTTGTTTCCCTTTCTGCGGCTTATTGTCATACTCTTAAGACAGAGCAGTTGATTGAACTGAATGAACTGTTTTCTGTTCATTGTAGAACAGGTAGAAATGTGTATGGTTCTCTCAGTATTGTTGGGCCCAGCAGTAGATGTCCCTGTGCAATTTGTTGCTCTTCTAGTATTGAGAAATACTAATGGTAGGTAAATACAATAGGCACGTTTTTGGTAAAGGTTTTAAAGGCTATCAATAAAAAAAATTAGGATCAAATTTCTAAAAATACTTATCTTGATCTCACAATATTTATATTGTTTTTATGGATTTGCAGCATAGTTTGATTTCAGTCATAAAGCTGAGTAGGTTGTGTTATGATTATTGTCCTTAGGTTATAGTGAAATTAAAAGGAGAAGGTCTAATGTAGTTAATATTGATAATAAACACATTTGGACGTAATTAAAAGACATGTGCAAATTACTGTACAGAGCAAAGTTAAAGGGCAAGTTCACAAATGCCATGTTGCCAAACTGTGGTGAAGCAGAATGTGAAGCTGAAGCCTTTTTACTGCCTCAAGTGCCAGGGCAACATCAGGGTCAGAGATGGGTGTGCAAGGGCTCCTCTGTCCATACGCTTACCTCACTTGGGAGCTGAGTTTCAGGGGCTTTCTCTGCAGCTGCACTCCTGGTTTTTGCATGCACCATGCAGGGGAGGCTGCAAGAGCCATCAGACCATGGCAAGGTCCCACCTTCCCCTGAAGACGCACTACCTCTAGGCAGTTGGGTGTCTTGGCTGCAGAGAGGTGCCAGGGTTGCTCCTTTCAGGGTGAGGGATGGTGACATGCATGTACCCAAGGCTCATGCTCAAGGGGCTGTCCCGGTGCAACCAGGCAGGCAGCCAGTCATTTCAAAGGACGTCACTGGTGAATTGTGGGTCACTCTCCCTCAGCAGTGTGGGGTGTAATCCAGGTAAGAGGGCTGTGCATTGTGTGCACCATTGGGGTAGTGTGTTAGTTCAGATCCATGCTGCTTCTGTTCCAGCAGCTGAGTAGAGTGGGCCAGAGTGCTACATGTCCTCTGCTTGTCCAAGCCAGAGCCCGGCCCTTGTCTGTCATCCCATTGGAGGGGAAAACCCACCATATTACTGACAGAAGCGGCTCACCAGTTGTTTGAGTATGGGGGGATTTTTTGTTTCCAGTTCACTGCAAGGTCAAATGAAAGAAGCTTATTGTGTACTAAGTCTCTATCAGTGTGTTCCAGTATGTTTAGTTTTCCAACTTAACTGGTACTTGGTAGAATTTGAAAGGCATAGGTATATCAGAGTTAAAGCTTTTGAGTACGAAAAAGGGTTGGGTGTGTGCATACTTCTGTCATAGTCTTTTGGATTCATATATATGTGAAGTTTCATATATATATATTTCTGATTTGTGTATGTGTATACATTAAAAATTGTATATGTATGTGTATGTATATATTAAAAATTGTATTAAAAAATGGCATTTGACATAAAATGTCATTTTGTTTTTAGAAAACTTGTAGATTGAAAGATTTCTTCAAATCTAACACCGAAATTCTTATGAACTGTAAAACCTCAGAAAGTAGGATGTTTTGTCTTTTGGAAGCCCAGGTGTCACAGCATTAGGTGAAACAGATATTTTAAAATGACACATAAAATTACATGTTTCCATTGTGAAATCTAAAATGGTACAAAATAAATAATTCATTGGTGTAATAATATGTTATCAGAAATGAATTTTAAAAGCCCTTTTCTTTGTCATAGTCCAGTCTCATAAACACGTTGAATCGGTAAAGTTTCTTCTAAGAGGGCCATATAAGAATAAGCCAAGTCTCTTTTGAGACCAAGTTGACATTGTGAAATAGTCACTTGCTTTTTGCTTACCTTAGTTATTTCCTGTTAAGACTAATTCCTGAACAGCAGTCTTCAGCGTTATCCTTCTCAGCCAAGGATCAGAGGGGGCTTTGGGATCTCAAGAGGACTATTTCTGTGTTGGTTTCAGTAAATCTCTTTGGCGCTTGTTGTTGCGTTGAGCTGCTTTGCTTTGCTTGGAAGAAACTGCTTCTAAAGCTCAGAGGCGTGAGGCAGAAGTGTGGTCGGTAGCTGTTGTGAGGCAACATGAGGTTAAAAAGTGCATATTAGGTTTCCCAGTGACACCTTCCAGCAGTGTCCTCTCTATGGGAGGCTGGGCAGGCTCAGCTCACACAGCTGCTGTTCTCAAAAGTGGTATCAGGCTTGGCTATGGCAGCCAGGATTCACTGTTGGAGGTAAGGGATAAGCAGCAACAGGGCGTAAAAGCAAGGTTCAGAGTTGGAGGAAAGCAACACAGGAAGCAGCCAGCACCCTGTATTTTGTTTGTTTGCTTTTTCATCCTTTCTTTCTCTTTCTATTGCTCCCTATTTTTGCCTGTTATGAGTGGCACTTGCTTCTGTACAAGTGACCTTTGAAAAATAGTGGTCACAGAAGCGTTAGTTTCCTGGGGTTGAATCACTGGGAAGCTATATATGGATGAACTACACACATAAATTAAAAACCCACAAACAACACAAGTTTGGGGAATTATTTACAGTGCATGCATGAAATGTGTATGGTTCTGATTCACTCAATAAGCAGTTAAAGTGAATTCATTTAACTTTAAATACATTTATTTTCTATTAGAAGTGTAATTATTTAAGGATATTGAAACATGTAAACTTTAAAAGCATGGGAAGTAGATCTCCCTAAGGCAGCATTTTACAAGATTATGTAGATCCTACTCCTGTGCTTGAGCAACATCTACCAAGTTTCTAAAGGTGATCAGCCAAATGAATGCAAGTGAGTAGTAAGTCCACATATTTTAAGTTCTTTGGCATTCTCTGGCTTTCTCATTTGAAACACCTTTGATGAATAAAAAAGCCAACTTTGCTGTTACAATTGGTGTTTGTCATACCAGAGTGCTAGCATATTGAATGAGCATAAGAGAATTTTCCAATTCTGCTGTTTATTTTGACTTAATCTGGTGGCTAAATAAAGTATGTAGTTTACCAAAGTGCAGCCTGCAATTTCCAGGAGGAATGTATGCATGGAAAACAGTTTTCAAGAGCAGGTTTGAAATGATCCCTACATAGATTTTCTTTAGGAAGAAAGAATTCTTTATAATTTGGCATCGAGTCTAGCCTCTTACTAGTTTAACAGTGGTATAATGGGATGTTATATGGAATGTTGTAAAAGAAATCACAGAATGTTAGAGGTTGGATATCCATTTTATGGTTGTATTCTGGGATCACAACTGTGAAGATGTACTTTTAATATTCTTTCGTAATGTTTTGATAAGCCTTTTACATTCACACTTCAGTTTCCACTTGAGATGTGTTTGTTTATGATTCTCAGGAGCTCCAGATGGATCAACAAGCTAAGAAACATCTTCAAGAGGAGTTTGATGCTTCCTTAGAAGAAAAGGATCAACTTATTAGTGTCCTGCAAACTCAGGTAAGATACCTTACCTGACAGTTCTGTAAAACTGCTTTTCCTACTCTTCTTTTTTTAATTATGTATTTCCTATAATTATGTATTTCCTATAATGCATGTCCAAGTTTTATTTTAATTGCTGCAGTGTTGTAAAGCTTCTTTAGAATTTATGATTATCTAGAAATTAAGTGCATCTTTGTGGAAGAGGATAACTTTGTAAGATCTCACTCACATTGAATATGACTGTTTGATCTGCATTTAAATACCTTTGTAATCAAGAACATAACATTAGCAGATGTTTGAGCTAAAATTGCTTTGGCAAAGTTTGTGTTTTGCTTAATTGGTCTTTGTTTCTCCACTCATAATGATACTATTTTTGTTAATTAGAAACATCATTCTGGTTTTAAAAATACTAAAAAAATTCCTATTTTTCCTTTCTCTAATTGCTGATACTAGCTTTTATTTAGCTCTCCCAGTTTTGAATATGAAAACATGATCTACTTAGAATCCCTGGGTTGTTTAACAAAAGGAGTAATTTGTTTAGGTATCGTTGCTGAAGCAGAGGTTACAGAACGGTCAGATAAGCACCGAATTGCCTGATCCAAATACCCAATCTGAACCACAAGTTCAAAGTCCTACAAAAGAAATCGGTACTGAAAATACTCTGGAACCAGGAAGTAATGGTAGGTATTGGAGCATTTTCAAGGGATCTTGAATTTTGGAGAATAAGCCTGTTGTTTATGATGGAGTAGTAATATTTAGAGCTGAACATGTCATAGTAAGAATATATTTTCTAGGAGACAATTGTTTTGCAAACAGTGTCACAGAGGACGCAATAACCCTTCTAAGCTACTAAATTTTCATAAGAATTCAAATCTGTTCTGTCTTGCCTTTGTCAGTAATATGATATTATTATAATTATTGCTTTTGCCAGTAGGGGTTGTTGCTGCCCCCAGCTAGTGTGATTAAGGGATTCTGTCCCACATAAGCAGCCAGCTGGCCCTGCAGTTTAAAGAGGAGACCAGTTGCCAGTCTCCTTTTTCTTTTTTTCTTTTCTTTCTTTTTTTGTCTTTTATCAGGAAAAACGTAAAAGCAAAGAAAGAATTTTATATTTGTAGAATTGAATAAGTGCACTTCACATCAGAAGGTTATTTCAGTTATGGGACTCACAGCAGTGTGTGCATTTGATTACTGAGCAAGGGAAATTATAGTGCTCATATATAATGTGTATAATGAAGCTGTCATTCCTTGGTATCCTTCACAACAGACAGGTTTCAGACAGAGGTGACTGTGCATCTTGAAATTACCTTTTTTCAGCATCTGCCATGATTTTTTTATGTTAGGAGGAGACAAAGAGTTGGTTAGATTAGACATTTTCTTACCCAGTGTCATGTCTTTTGTAGTGCTTGGTAAGTATCCAGTCCTGAAGACTCTGTGCTAAAGTCTGCTTCAGGACTGTAGAGTGTAAGACTTATGGTTGTGAAGAGAACCTCTGACTTTGATACTGTTTTCATGCCAAATGCTCTTAGAGCCTCTAGAGCAGCAGGGCAGAACAGAGGAGAGTACAGCTTGGAAAGATGCTGACTGTGGCCTTTATCCTGCTGAGTGTAGTTTTTCCAACGCGGATGTTTTAGAACTAACACCATGTCCAGTCCTGGGAAAATCGGGGGGTGTGCTTGGCACTTGAGAGATGTGATTTGCTTTACTTGGTGGGTTGTTTTTTCCTGCTTGTGAATATTCTTTTAGTAGCAGCAGGCAGGTTTGTAAGTCATGATGACTTCTTAATTGCCTAGAAAACCTTGTTGAATAATAGTTTGGTTTTGAAGCTTGTCTAATGATGGGGATTTTGTAAATGAATTAGGAGTGAAAGGCTGTATTTACTATTCTGTGTGTGTGTAGCACATTTCTGGCACTTGGAGTTGTCACTGGGAAGTTTTGCAGACTTTGCACAGCTTTGGAGACCTGCAAGTAGCCCACAATGTGAATGATGACTGCAGATCTACATTTTGGAAATGGGGTGTGTGTGTATGATCTCGTTGGTATGTTGTCTTGTAGAGGGTAATGAAGATTCTGCTAAAACACTGGAAACTCTTAATCAGAGGGTGAAACGCCAGGAGAACTTGCTGCAGCGTTGTAAAGAGATGATTCGGTCACACAAGGAGCGCTGTGCCCAATTGACCAACGAGAAAGAGGCGCTTCAAGAGCAGTTAGATGAGAGACTTCAGGAGCTGGAGAAAATGAAGGTACAGAAAATGCTCTTAACTTTATGAGTAGCTACTAAAACACAGTAAGATCTCCAGTATGTCCAAAATTTATTAATAGGGTAGACTGTTCAACAAACTGTCTATTTGTTTGAGCTAAAGGTGCGTTCCCACCTGGAATGGAAGCATTGTACAGTAACTCAAAAAGCTGTAAAGAAGGGTGTGAAACCTTACTGTATTAATAACAGTCAAAATAGTATCAGATATAAAGTAGCTTTGGGAAGCTGGGGTGAGGAAAAGTCTGTCTTAGAAAGCAGGAAGTAAAGTGAGAAAGGTGGAGCAGGGCTAAACCTTCAAGACATGGTGGAAGAGGCACCAATTATTTAAAGAACAGAAAACACAGAAAGGCAGGAAGGAAAGTAGAGAGCACAATACAGTGAAGATAACATAAGTGCTGTCCCAAAAATAAATCGATATTTTGCTCAGTTTTCCTTTTAATGCCATCAGTGCCAAGTGTGGAGTAAAAGTAAGCTGGCTGATGGTAACGGAAACATTAAAATGTGGCAAGTATGGCTGTACTGAACTTCATTTCTGGCAGGCAGATTCTCTTCTCTGTGCTGGTCTTAGCACTAGCCCAGTTTGAAAGACTGGAGTATTTTAAGGACTTTTCTCAAGCAAGGCCAGTAAAAAGCAGTTATTTTATGTTGCTGAGAACCTCTTGTACACTGAGGTGTAGGTAATTGAGCAGGTGCTGTAGGCGCCTTTTTATTTGCTGATTTTACTGTAGCAGTTCTGATACCCATGAGAGAACTGCGGAGGCTGTAACGAAGCCTTCAGATACCTGAATTAATATGGAAGCCATGAGACAGCCTAGCACTGGGAGATTTAAAAGTAATTTGAAGCTGCCTACTTTAATTTCCCTGGATTCTTTTCTGTACTCTTCCTCCAAGGCATAGTGCAGGGTAAGAGCCAAACCTACGCTGCTGTCAGAAGGTGGTATTTTCTTACAGATGACAGTGCTTTAAACTGTGGTCGGGGTCTTATTTTAGGACCTTCACATGGCTGAGAAGACTAAACTGATTACACAGCTACGTGATGCAAAGAATCTGATTGAGCAGCTAGAACAAGACAAGGTAAACAAAAAACCCTTTTCTTTAAACTTTGTGTAATCTTTGAAGAAGACTGTTTAGAGTATTTTCCATTCTAATACTCTTGGTATTAGAAGCTGTTCTTAGTTGTCTGATGTGTTTTGGTTTATGTTTTAACAAGAAAGTAATTTAAGCTATCTAAGAATTTTATTGTGTAGATACTTTAGGGTATTTGTCTGATAGGTTATACCTAGTACTGGAGGTGGTTGTTATTTAGGAGGGAGCAGTTATGCTGAATACACTCCTCAATGCCAGCTCTAAAAACAAAAAATCCAACAAAACCAAACACTAATGAAGATGAGATACAACACAAACTAATTAAAAAATGACCAATAAAGGAAAAGTAACTAGTTTCTTAGAAAGAAACTTTACCAGGTTTTTTTGTCCCTTAAAGGTTTTTTTGGGTTTTTTTTTTTATCAGTCTTGATACTTGGCGTGACTTCTGGTGCTGTAATAAGCAGCATGACTAGCTCATTATATGTGCCTGTTCTCTAAGGGGGAAGCACGCATGCTACAGTGCTTCTAGTTTTGGCCTATTTACAGAATATGTATTTCAAATAAAAGTATCTGTACCAGAAGGAGAAAGTTTTCTGATGGTCTTTAGTTGCTCAAGTTCGTTTTGCTGCTAGATAAATTTTGGCTACTCTTCAAAACAATGCTATTCTTACCTTCTTTTTGTTAGTATTTTCTGTTTTCTGACTTAGAAAAATCCACAATCTCTGGTCTTGTAATGCACTAAAGCTTATTCCTGACAAGGACTGTGTCTTGGCTTTAAATTGTTTTAGCTATATGTTTTATTTGTTTGCTAGCTTTTTATCACAAGGACCTTTTCCATAGGGCATGGTAATTGCAGAGACAAAGCGGCAAATGCATGAAACATTGGAAATGAAGGAGGAGGAGATTGCCCAGCTGCGAGCTCAGATCAAACAAATGACTACACAAGGAGAAGAGTTAAAAGAACAGAAAGAAAAATCTGAAAAAGCTGGTAAGAAATTCTGGAGATTATTAGCAGTCACATTTCAATGTGACAAAGCTGCAGCGTGGTCATCTTGTGCTTTTTCACCAGTTGTTGTCTGGAATGGATATTGAGAGATGCTCTTTTTCCTAATGTTCTACATATCACTCCTGCTAACATCATTACTAACTTCACTTCTGGTCAGCAGAGCTTAGGGATGTTTACTCACAGGTTTGTCCCTGTTACCAGTTGAGCTGGAGTTAGGAATAAAACTGCTGAAGTCAGCTGTACTTTCACATTTGTAGGAGAATGATAGAGGTTTCTGCTGGTATAACTTTAGGAGGAAAAGTTGCAACTACCTGTAAATTATCATTATAATGCCACCAAAATTTTACATAGAAAACAACAGTGAGTATTTAAGTGTTTGGGAAGAAATTAGAAACAAGAGGATGTGTTAAAACCATTGTAAGCATTTTCTTTCAATAACTGTAGCAGAAGCATTTCTGATTTCCTTGTAGTGAAACAGGGATGATTCCTTTTGCTTCAGGCTTGAAATCTGGCAGTTATGTAACTATTATATGCTGTAGTTTACTTGTGATGGAAATTAGGTGACATTAATTATGTGAGCTTGCAATTCTCCTATTACATGAAACTAAGTTAGAAGTTCAAGCTGCCCCACCTTTGTTTTTTAAACAGTGAAATTGTTTTGCACTATATCTACCAAAATTGTGTTAGAAGAATTTAGTTTGATCTCACAGGGATCTTGAAGGACTTCACTCTTTTGGCAGAGACTCTGATGTGGTTAGTTTGCATAAATCATTATGCATATTTCCCTTCTCTATAAAGCTATAAGAAGTTCAAACAATACAGTACATAGGAGTTTATTTTAAATTACATAGATATAGTTCAGAACTTCCAATTTTCAAGATTAGTTTGGGTAGAACATTCTGCGGTAATACGGAAAAGCAGCTTGAACATCCATCTTGTGAAAGTAACGCTTTGACTGGGTGTCTGCCTTTTCAGGTTGCACATTTTTTTGTAGCTCTGGAAATTCTGCTAAAGTTGGATTTTGTTCAGGTCTTAGAGACTAAGAAGTTTTTCTTAATGATTAAAAGCTGAAGAATACTTTAATACTTCTGTAGACAGATAGTTATTGTCAGAGTTGTTCAAAACAGCATTTTTTTAAGCAGTAGGAACCTCTTAATTATGAACTAATATCTATACACTGATTAATACAGTAGCTTTCTCAGGTTTGCCAGAAGCTGAAAATGGGTTAGAGATGATGTTCCGGATACCTGGAAAACTTAACTTTCTATTTATGAATAATGTGTTGAGTACACTGCATTTTTATAGGGGGAGATTTGTGTGTTAAACATGCTGCCTTCTAAATAAAATTTTCAAGTACTTTTGGTAACTTTTATGGTGCATAAGCATCCACTTAACCTTTGAGTACATTTATTTTTTGTACTCTGTTAAGCATGCATATATAAATGTTGGAAACTGGAAAATTAAAGATAAGTTCTAAGGCAAAAATTGTAAGGTGATCTTTATTAGGTTTTCCTTGGCTTTATGCATTCCAAAATTGCTGTGATATACTATGGAAGTGCAGCTCAGTACAACTGAACTATATTGTTGAGACGTTGGAGAAAGCCACCATTGATACTGGGAGGGCCTGCAGTTGTTTCTGGGTCACAACCTTTGAGTTGTACCAGTTTTAAGAATTTGGCAGTTTCATATTTTGAGGTTAACATGTTTAAAGTTCTGTTTCTTGGATAGTTAATGGAAGATGACTTTAAATTCTAGACTTCTCTTTTTCTGTGTTTTGATTTAGTGAAGAATTGATTTCATGGAATATTGTATTTATAGAACTGCTAATTTAATGTATATTATGGCAAAATAAGATAAGCATAATACGCATAGAGTTGGAATTTACTTCCATAGTGCTACATTATAGGCTAAAAAGTGGTATGTTTATCCACTTCATGTTTTTAACTTGCCTGGAGTTACATGTCTGGCTTTTTTATTTGTAATTCAGTGACTTTAGTGAAGTGCTCCAGTGTTTGATTTAATGTTAATGCCTATTTGTGTACTGAAATAGTGAAGAGATGCATACGCTTATTTTGTGTGTGTTGTGTAAACTGTAACTTCGTCTCCCCAGTTGAAGTTCATTTTTTTTTTGTAGTTAGAGGTACATTATGTTAAAATCTCACAGAGCATCTTGTTTTTGTGCATCCACACATGCCAATAAGTGAATCATGGTGCCTTTCCCAAGCCTTGTATGAACAGGACTGGGGTAAGGGCTCTTTTTTCTTACATCACACATTGGGTGCTTGAACTGGGCTCTAAAAAGTAAATTCTGTACTTCTCAGGCACTTTTACTTGAAGTAATTTGAACTAGTTTGGGGGAATTTTTTTTTTTTTTCATGCTTTGCAATCTACGTTTTACTCCAAAAAAAGCTATTTTGTAAATTTACTGGAAAACTGAAGTTTGTTTCTCCTGAGACTCGGTGTAAGTCCTTTCTGACTTCTCAGGATGCAGATTATTGACATATGTTCTGTACAGCAAACAAAAGACCAAATCTATAGAAAGAAAATTCATTCTCTTTGCCGTTCTTTGTAGACAGTATTTCTCTGCAAGTTTAATCCACATAAGCTTTGCCCCTTTCTGCAGAGAAACAAGAAGCTTGGACTATGCGTTTAAAGTGCCTCGATGCACAAGTCAACTATAGGAAATGAATTCAAACCTTTGTTTCTCAAACTTTTGACAAGATGCCTACCCTCATACCTCAGCAGGGAAGCATGTAAATCCCTCCTTTGCCATCCTGAGCAGTCTTCACAATTTTCAGCAGTAGATGGCACTGTAGGTGAAGGTAACACATCTGCAGTGCTTGGGGAGTAAGCAAGTCTTTCCAGTACGGACTGGCGTTAGGCTGTGTAGAAGAGGCAAGTATTTTGGAGTAGCATATGTAAAGCAGTCAACTCTGTAGCACACGCTTTATAAAACTCAGATTTTCAACCTTGCTCAGGCTCAATTTGTATAATTTATATACTGCACATGAAGATTGATGGTTTGTCTGGCTTTGTCACGTGAATAGGACTTTGCAGGAGTCGCCTGAGACTCTGTTGGTGTGCTTGCTGTGGTTTCTGATTTGCCACTGTGCCTTTGTGAGATTTCATTTCACCAGCACCTGGGTTAGAAGATCTTCACTCAACAGTAGCTCTGCTAGTTGGGGAAGAACACAGGCAATACCCTTACTCTTTACATTCACAATAGATATATTTGGGTAAAATCACAGACTTTTATTCCAGGCTTTTATCCACAGTAAAATTAAAGTCTCCCACAGATTAAAAATAATAATTTGAACCATGCTCTGTCTCCTTGATCATAGTTTAGCCCTCTGCTTATTTGAAACTCAGTTGTGTTGTGCTACACTAGAATTAACTACTTGGAATAAAAATGTTCTGTTTTGCTTAAGTGCTAAAAGTGCCTGAGATGCATATAATTTAACTTTTAGAGAGCTAAGTGTGTTTCTGTGAAGTGGTGCTTCTTTGTGCTTTCATACCCCCCTTGGTCTTTTATCCATCAGCTTTTATCTAGCTTTTGTATTAGCATCCTGCTTGAGATTACGGTGATGCAGCTGTCATACTGCATGTTGCTCAGCTGTTACGTATCAGTAGTCAATCCTAGTGTGACCCTGGATCTTCTCCTTGGTGGACTTACAGGCTATGGCAAACACATTCTCTTTCCTTCTGCAGAACCACCAGGTTTCTCAAATGAAAATAAAGTCTATGTCCCTCATAACGAGAATCAGAAAGGTTGTATGGAAAAGTGAAATAACATAATCTTTTACTTGCAGGCTTTATCTTCAAGCTATACCTCATAAAGGTCTGCAGGGTTACTTGGTTTGGGTTTTTTGGGTTGTCTTCTTTTTCTTGTTTGTGTTTATTTTTTTAAAGCCACTTATGATGCTGTAATACTGAAGGAGTCAGACCATTTTGCTGGCTGTGTGTGCTTTTGGTAGGGCTGAGAGAAGCACCAGGGAAGTCGACGCCATCCTCCAAACACACTTGCACAGGCTGTGCTCATAACCCAGTTGTGCTCGGGGTGGTGAGGGGGGTAGTGCTCGTGTCCTGCAGGTCCCAGGTGGGAAATGCCTTGATGGGAACTGTAAAGAACTGTGCTTGGGAAGTAAGGAGCTATAAGCCTCGTGCATGCTTGCATTATGTTCTAGACTGTCTTGCTGCTGGAAACTCTTTCTAGTGCTCTCCTTTTTTCTTTTTTCCTTTTTTAAAAATTTATTTTATTGAGTTTTAGTATTTATTACTAGAACCAGGAGTGAAAAAGTAGGTACAGTCATGTGCTTTGGTATTTCCAGGGTCAGTAACAACCCTGGTTTGCTCTAAAACATGATTATTGATGTTGCTGTTGAGTAATCAGTGAAAGGCTGCCTCAGAAAACAGAAGAAAATTCTTGAAAAGGTCAGAATTTGGGTGAAGACAATTTAATGGAATTACATTACTTGAAAATTTGCAGCATTGCTTCAAAAGTGTAGAGTGTAGTTAAAAGCTTCGGTTTTGAATGTTATCAGAAGATAACAGAATTGAAATTACTACTCACTTCTCAAACTCAGTGCGTGAGTGTTATCAAAGATAGTTTAAAAAAAAACAACCCAAGGATTGCAAGAACTGCTGTTATTGCTGACTAAGCAATGGTGCATCAATGAGACTAGAGATGCGGGTCTCTCGTAGTTCTATCGCAAAAAGAAAATCCTAATTGGAAGAAAGCTTAGGATTCTAAATAACACTTTAAAATTACTTTGTTCTGTCTGCTCCCAGCATAGTATTCAAATCGTCCAGACTATAGTAGAATAATATACTTTCAGGGGCGTTGTGCTCTGCTAAATTGCAGTCTTGATATTGGCACTCTCATTTTGACTTCTGCAGAGGTGTTTTTCCAGTTACTTTATGCAAAAAACTGACCATATAGCAGACTTCTGAGACTGACTTTCTTTGATATGCAGCAGGAGTTTTCCATATTCACGATCTATTCAGAGATTTCCCTTATATAGGGATCAAGTTCTAGTCTTGTGTAATTTTATATGGATTCTGCAGTCAATTTCAGTTAGGAACTCTTGAAAGTGGTATTGAATGATAATTATAATAATTACTGTATCTCATGCAAATATAAATAAATTTCATCACTGCAGCAAGATTGCTGTTTTGAAACATCTTAAAAATATTAAAGTTTTCTGGGAGCAAGTCTTAATTTTTTTTCTTAGATTTTATTTGTGAAGTTTAGAAGCATGGGACAGTTTTCATAACACACAAGCAATTTCCAGTGTCTCCGGATTGCAGACAGTAGTTACATTAAATAGTAAAATAATTAAATTACAGACTCCACCAGATTCACAGCTTAAGGTTTATCGAGATTGTACAGTTTGAAATTAGCAACTCTTAGGTAAATAAAGTGCCTGGTATTAAACTTCAGTGTACTATTCAGGAAGAACTCTTCAATTATTCAGTAAAAACTGACTTGCATAGCAGTCATTCCTAGTTTATGCTTCCCTCTGCATGTTTTAGTGGAAGAACTTGTGAATTGCCTTTTCTTTGTGGTGCTTTTTTCCTCCTCTTTAAAGTTACTCAGCACATACAGCCAGAATAGGAGCTGTAAGTTTATTTATATGGTTTATGTATATTATAGTGGTTTTAAGGGAAGAAATAGAAGCTACAGAAGATATTGGAAGACATTCACTGCTATTTGCCAGTTCTTTTTCCTTTCTAGATAATAAATTCTTGATGGTTTGTTCTTCTGTTACTTGTGTAACAATCACTGAGAACTCTGTTCTTCTATCAAGGGTCACAGGTATTTCTTGACTATTTTTTTTTAAATTTTTTTTTTTACAGCTTTTGAAGAACTTGAGAAGGCTCTGAGTATTGCCCAAAAGACAGAGGAAGCCCGGAAAAAATTGCAGGCAGAAATGGATGAAAAAATTAAAGCAGTAGAAAAGGCAAGTGAAGAAGAGAGGGTAAATCTTCAACGGGAGTTAACCAGAGTGAAACAAGAGGTGGTTGAGATTATGAAGGTAAAAGCTGAAACTCTTCCTGTATCACTGGCTTTTAATCTAATCATTCAATTACAGTTAAACTGTAGCTGTAAAATACATGCAGCATATCAGAACTTTGTCATAATATTTTTTGCAATTTAATAAAGTCTATAAAAATCAATTCCTGGCATTAAAGATTTACTTAACATAAATATATGCTCCCCAAGTAGATATTTTTTAAAACAATTTAAAGTCAGTATGCTAGAGGCGCATGTAAAAATGAACAGTATTGCTCTTTGTTTCACAGTATTTAATAAAATTACTTACTAGAAGTACACTTGAGGCTTTAAAGGGAGTCAAAAAGAAGAAATTAATGGCAGTCAACTCACACATCTCCTCTGGGATTTTGGCTTTTAATCCTGAGTACTTTTAATAATTATCCTAGCCCAGTATGTGTAAACATTCAAGAACTTGTTGCAAAAGTGTTTACTAGTTAAGAATTGCTAAAATTTGATTGATCTGGTCTGTGCAGGTAGGAATTGCAAAAGTACTGCATGTGCCTTGCTGAGCTGTAAATTTGAACTACTTCAAATTGCAGTTCTTGTGTTGACGTTTCTTACGGTTTTAGTTTTTCTAAGCGAACGTGCTGATGGCTTATGGGGATGACTGGCTTGCATTACAATATTCTTAATATCAAATATGTTGATAGTAGGTTGCTGTCTACATAGAGTATGACCACTTCACTTTTCTGGTGCATGAAATAAAAACACAGAAAAAGCTACACACAAGTTCCTTTTCCAATTCATTGTCACAATTTAACTACAACTGAAAACGCTACGTTCACCTTGGTATAAGAGTTTTTAGAAAACATGCTGTTTCTTTTAGTAGAGCTGTGAAAGACTTGAGAGGGAAGATGACTGACTTCAGAGTTGAAACGAAGAACTGTCAGGGCTAAATAGGAAGCACTCCAAGTGATTGTTACTTATTCTGAGGGAGGAAAGAGATGGTTGTGGTTTCCTCTGTGGCACTGCTTTTCTTATTAAGAAATAATACAAAGTCTTTTGTTATTCAATATTTTGAAATTGTGTTTTTCTGACCTTGATTCACAGAAGTCTTCAGAGGAACGTGTTGCTGAACTGGAAAAGTTCCATAAAAAAGAAATGGCTACCAAAGATCGGGAGCTACATGAGAGATTACAGGCCCAAGAAAAGGCATTCCAGGAGAAGATGAAGGCAGCTCTTGTAAGTGTCCCTAGGATATGTAGAAAGACATTTTTTTAAGTGCTGTAGCAGTCTTAGTCTCACCCTGTGTAGCGGTGAGAGTCCTGTGCTTGGAGATA
>VZTU01020362.1:0-13984 GCA_013400835.1 Zapornia atra | reverse complement strand
CCCAGAAGTTTTTAAACTTAGTTACCTTCCTCTTCTACCTACTAGCTAGAGTGTACCCCTTAACAGATCAGGTTTATCTTTATGGGGAGGGGTATCTTTAGTCTATGAATTTTCTTAATGTGCAATTAAAAAAAACCCAAACACAGAGCAAATAAACAGATTTAGGAGAAAATTCCATACCTGGAAATTGTTCATCAACCCATAATGACACCCTGCCTGACAGGATGAGAAATCATAGTTCAAATTGCAAGCTGCAGTAGTGCAATTTGTCAGCTCAGTGACAATGGTGTTATTAACGTTGCCTGTGGCATCTCGAACTACACAGGAACCTAGAGGGGATACAATCAAAAAAGGGCATTAAAGACTGAACTTGACCTTGAGAACATGTCCCAAGCTCAATTCCCTTTTTACATATGCGTATACTCACAGAGCAACTTTAGAAAGCATTTACATATTAATACATTTCAGTATTAAGCAGATGTTCACTATGAAGAATAAATACGAACAAGCTAGCTAATTGCTCTCTTGCCCAAGATGATCTTCAGTGTTTCAATAAATATCAGTCTAGTAAAAAAAGCAAAGTTTTAACACAGAGGAAACAACTTTTGTTAAACAAAAAGTTTAACAGCACAATTTTAGCTCAACATATTGTTTCTCAAAATCATGAGTTTCCACATGGCTTTTTAATTGAAGTTAGGATTGAATTATTTGTAACTTCACTGGTGAAGACAGAATATTTCAGCCCTCAAGGACTAGGAAAAACTAAAAAGCCCACCAAGTATTCTACTTCAGTGTCTTTTTGTCTCAAATAAAAAAATAAACTAGAATACACTAAGTGTTACTTAACATTCTATTGTTTTAACAGTTAAGGTAGTCAAATTGTTTGGACCCCAGCAAGTATTTCCAGGAACAGGAATTAAGGAGTGAGGAAGAGAAGAGGGAAGTCCACATAGCAGTAGCCAATAGAATTTCTTTAATTTGCTCTTTCAGAAACTTGAATGACAAGGAGGACCTGGGAACAGAACCACATGACTACCGAGGACCTAAATTACTTCCCTGCAAAATAAGAAGGGCACAGATGTGCTGCTGCAAGTTTAAGTTTCTCCAGTAACAATCCCTATTACCTATGTAATTTGTATCTCACTGGGAAAGTTAACCATATTTAGATTGCTTCTGAGCCATCAGAACTTGATTAGGAGTCCACAATAACATCTGGTCCTGGTAGGTGGACATTACTAAACCCTTTTCAGATTTATTTTTCAGTTACTTGTATGGCCCAACTAGTTAAATTTCAGTAAGAGTTTCCTATACTGATCACCTGTCTTATACTTCTGGGTATGTAGAAGCGCTGTATTTTTTTGCTGTTACTGTTCTCTTTTACAGCTTTTAATTCTGTGTAAGAGAGAAAGTTTATTTTCTTTCACTACCCAAAAATTTGCTCCAGCCATTCAAGAGGTATATAATGGATGTGACGATACACTGACTAGTTGAAAAATTTGTAGATAACATTTTGTTGCTAACAGATTGCAGTGGCAAACCCACTGAGCAACCCATTAGTGCACTATAGCTATTTATCCCAATCCTTGTCTTCCTCATTCTCTTTTTCATAGTTCAGATCTAACTGGCTGGCAGGTCTTTCACACACCAACTATGACAAAAAGGAACAATGGCACCATGAACAAAATTACTGTGAGTCTTACTATGAGAGCATGCAGAACAGAACCCAGCTGGGCAGAAGATGTATGTAAGCGAGAGCCCAGCCATTTTAGTTAACTCTCAGAGAAGTTGTGTTTGTAAGATTTTGGTAAAATTTTCCTTAAGAAACTCTAGGTCTTCTTTCCTGTAAAAATAAGATTTCACCTTTTCATAGGTATTTTTAAGTTTGTTCCTGCTTAACACAAACAATGTTTTCACAGAATCAGAAGGTTAGAAAAGACCTCTGAGATCACCAAGTCTAACCATACCTGTCCACTACTAAACCATATCCCCAAGCACCTCGTCTACCCATCTTTTAAATACTTCCAGGGATGGTGGCTCAACTACCCCCCTGGGCAGCCTGTTCCAGTTTCTGATAACCCTTTCGGTCCTATCAGCTGTCACTTGGGTGAAGAGACTAACCCCCCCCTCTACAACTTCCTTTCAGGTAATTGTAGGTGGTGTTAAGGTCTTCCCTCAGCCTCTTCCAGGCTGAACATCCCCAGCTCCCTTAGCTGCTCCTCATAAGTTCTCTAGCCCCCAGTTTTGTTGCCATTCTCTGGACACACTCCAGGACTTTGATGTCTTTCTTGTAGGGAGGAGGGGCCCAAAACTCAACACAGTATTCAAAGGTGCGGCCCCACCAATGCCGAGTACAGGGGCACAATCACTTCCCTGGACCTGCTGGCCACGCTGTTTCTGACACAAGCCAAGATGCCATTGGCCTTCTTGGCCACCTAGGCACACTGCTGGCTCATGTTCGGTCAGCAGTTTCACCCCCAGCTCCTCTGCCGGGCAGCTTTCTAGCCACTCTTCCCCAAGCCTGTAGCGCTGCCTGGGGTTGTTATGCCCCAAGTGCAGGACTCTGCACCCGGCTTTGCTGAACCTCATCCCTTTGGTCTCAGCCCACTGATTCAGCCTTTTAAGTCCCTTTGAAGAACCTCCCTACCCTCAAACAGATTGACACTTGCTCCTAGCTGAGTGCCATCTGCAAACTTACTGAGGGAGCATTCGATCCCTTCATTCAGGTCACTGACTGTCACAGGACTGAGCCCTGGGGAACACCACTTGTGACCAGCCTCCAGCTGGATTTAGCAACGTTTACCACAACTCTTTGGGCCAGCCAGCCAGTTTTTTACCCAGCAGAGTGTGCATCTGTCCAGGCCAGTGGCAGCCAGTTTCTCAAGCAGAATACTGTCTGGAACAGTGTCAGAGGCTTTACTGAAGTCCAAACACACTACATTCACAGTCTTTCCCTCATCCACTAGGTGGGTCATCTTGTCATAGAAGATGATCAGATTAGTTTGGCAGGACCCGCCTTTTGTAAACCCATGTTAACTGGGCCTGAACACCCGCTTGTCTTGCCATGATCTAAACCTGAGAAAGTTGACAAGTATCTCCTAACCAGGTGCAACTGGCAAGAATTTGAGAGATACTATCCTGAGTCTGTCAGACTGCAACTGAGAGTGTGTAACTTCTCCAGTATTACAAGCAGCTACTGTGAGGCTCCCATTAATTTATTTTACTTTCCTGTGTACAGAAAGCATGTCTTAGCCCTACTCAGAAGTTTAGGATTACTATTACAGCTTCTCTTGTTTTTAAAGTGATAAATGTTAGTCTTTAAAATATGCCTTTCAAGAATTTTGGTATAAAAGCTGCTTATGCAATCTTCATCTTGCCATTTACACATATACATTTGTCCCTTGCTAAAAACATGGAACTGCACACTTCCTACTTACAGTTGCTATTAAATTAGCTGCCTAGTAGAACTAGCAATTTTCTTAGTTCTAATTGTTCTGTACTCAGTTTCTTTACCTTCTTACTTATTATGGAGCATGCAAATACTAAGCTAAATTCAGAACATCACCTTCCCTTCAAACATGACTACTAGAGTGACACATACTAGTTCCTTCAAAGTTTTAATGACTTATCACTACTCTGAAAACTTACAGTGGTTAACAGCGTGTGGGGAAAGGAATAAAAGTATTTGTCTGATCCAATGCCTCAAAAAAAGTTTCACTCATTTCTATCTCTGACTTCTGCAATAGCAGTGTCCCTTTCTAACTAGTAAAATTGTCAAGTGTTAAGTTACAGGAGCAAGTAAGGCAGTATATTCCTGATGCATCAATTTTATGTTCAGTTGGTTTTGCAAACAGTTCCTTTCACATATGACAAATGTGGTTGTTTATGTTTGAAAGATGAAGAAAGTATTCCATTAAAAATGACATATGGGTTCAAGTTCTAAGGTATTCAAATTTGGTAGCAGAGATCTACACAGTCAACCTAATTAGGAAATAAGTGTGGGTCATTATGCTGCATAAAGCACAATCACTACAGAGCAACTATTTGGCAGAGCTACAGTTCAGTGTTAGCCAACAGCAGCGGACTAGCAAGACTGGTATCTTTGGAAAGGAAGTATCATTAGTGGTAGTATCAATGCTACGCTTACTAATGAGAATTTCACTCAAAAGGCAAGAGAGCTTAGAAAGCTAATGCCTTTCATATAGAAAACTTGATTATTTCTGTCAGAAACTAGTTTATGTGACATGAATAAAAGCATTTCCAATCAAATGCAAGATACACATGACATAATGATTACAGTCTTATCTTCTGAAGATTACTGGAATAGAATTATTTCATGGGTGGGAAAAGCCTAGTTGACCATTGGTGCTCTAGAGAAAAACTGTCAAAGAGACTGTCAAGCCCCAACACAACTTCTATAGAAAACTTCAAACCACTATGGAGTGGGGAAGATCAGTCTCTGCTTGTTTCTCCTCTTATCACATGAAAATAAATACAGACAATGTTTCTGAACATGATACCACTTCTGAAAGAGGTCTGGCCATGCATAAACCAAAGAGTTGTCGGATCATCCCACAATCACTTCAGTTAAGTAGCAGACTTCTGTCATCTTCAAACAAATACAGGTGTTCATTAAGTATTTTCTGAAAATACACTTTTCTAATCCAGGGATTATCCCATTGCTAAATTTTGAGTCTTTTAACATAAATTAGTGCAACAAGTGAGAAAACTTTAAATGAAAGACTTGCCATCTTTAGTCTGAGGCTGTCACATTAGAAAACTTTTAGAAAATTATAAACCCAGCTGGAAATTGAGCCTCCAACAATAGATTAGAAACCTCTGCCTTTTACTTTCCCATGTGTAAAAGTCAATTACATAACTACTTCACATAAACCATGTCAAAGCCACCCTGAGAATGAGTATGAAAGGACAAAGTTAAAAAAGCATTCTCTACTTACCTACAGATACTGCAATCCCAACGTAAACCAATGTAGTGATTAAGATGGCCAAAAGCGTTCCTTTAGGTATGGCTGACTGAGGATCCTATAAAAAAAGAAGTCAGTGGACAGTGATGACAGAGAGAAATGTGCACTCAAGTGTTTGTGAACAATATTTGCTAATTCACTACTCACCGCAAGATCACCTGAGATATTTGCACCAGCAAGTATGCCAGTTGCAGCAGGGAAGAAAATAGCAAATACAGAAAAGAAAGTTTCCTCCTGTCGGAAATCTGGCCCAAAATTCTCCATAAATATTTCAGCTGTAGAAAAAGATTTAAATCTATCAACATTAATTTAGAAACTACATTATTAGCCCATTCCAGCCATTATTAGCTCCCAGAAAAAGCTGAATGTCACAGCTATATGACCTTCTTAAAGTTAAGTATGGGACATTTAAGTCCAAACTCAACACTCTGGTTCAAAATAAAAGTCAACACAAACTGAAATAGCCTTTATACACAGGGGAAAATACTTAAGGGTATCATAGAGTCTTTAAAAATTTCATATAATTGCTACTAATCAGGCAGAGGCAAGCTTTGGCCCAATAGGTTTAAGGTACAAAACTGCAGAAATTTGAAAGAAAACATTAAAAAAACTCTCTGTAGTTAAACAGGGCTGTAAGCTATTTCAGATGTTTAATTTCGTTATGACAGCATGTCTCTGCTTTGCAAAGGTATTCTTTACAATATTAACTGTTCCAACATACCTTTATAACCAAAGAAACCTTTAGGCTTCTTGCTATCCAAAGGAATAAACGTTCCTATGACGAAGTCCCCGATAGCAAGTATGAGGATCACCAGTAAGACTATCTGTGCCTGAAATACAATGATTGCAGTCAAGAAAGAAGAACTTGTTCTTTTTCACCGTTTCAAGCATCAATGTTGTATTCTAAAGTGTAAATATTTACTTGATTCCAAATTCAGCTTACTCTTCTCAGTTTGTTTTCCACAAATAACTAAGACAAGCAAGAATGAACATGTCCCTGGATTTTTAATAAAGGAATAGGAATAATTTTTAAGTTTGGAAAGAGATTTCGTTATTACCATACCTCTCAATGTTATACTTCCAAAGACAAAATACTTAAAATTTTCTCTAAAAGCATTCCAGAAGACTTTAAGTAGACTGAAGAAATTTGTAAGGTATGATCTAAATGCACACAAACACTGGGAATATTGTTTTATTATATATTGCCATGATCCTAAGATTTTCCCTTGCTTCACTGTGTAGTATTTGTTTCACAAAGAATTTTATTACACCAAGAATCAAACAGCTTTTATTTGCTATTTTATACAAGTGTTGTGGCTTTGTGTGGCAAGGTTTTGGTAGTGGTTTAGGTGCTGCTGGGGTTGGGGCGAGGAGGGGAAACTCTACGAGAAGCTTCCCCTACACTAGACAGCATAAATACCAGCCAGCTCAAGGGCAGATCTGCTGCTGACCAACACTGAGCCAATCAGAAACAGTGGTAGCACCTCTGTGATAACATACTGAAGAAGGAAAATAAACAATGCAATTGTCCACTTTTTGCTGCCAGATGAAGGAGAAGATGTAGGAAACTTTGCAGACACCAGTGTCAGTGAAGGAGGGGACATGCTCCAGACACTGGAACAGAGATTTCCCTGCAGCCCATGGAGAAGACCATGGTCAAGCAGGTTGTCCCCCTGCAGCCCATGAAGATGACAAGGAGTAGATATTCCCTCTGCCAACTCATGGAGGACCCCATGCAGGAGCAGGTAGATACACCTGAAAGAAGCTCTGACTACCTGGGAAGCCTGCTCTAGAGCAAGCTCCTAGCAGATCTGTGGGCCGGTAAGAGAGAAGCCCACACTGGAACAGGTTTGCTGGCAGGACTTAGGACCCTGTGGGGGACCCACACTGGAGCAGTCCATTCCTGAAGGTCTGCACCCCATGGAAGGGACCCACACTGGGTCAGTTTGTGAAGAACTGCAGCCTACAGAAGGGACTAATGTTTGAAAAGTTGGTGAAAAACTGCCTTCTGCGTTCAAAAGAGTTATAAATGCTATACTTAGAACAATACAGATTTTAGGATCTTTGTCCTCCTTTGGGACAGGTGGACCCCATCTCATCTGCTGCCAGTGATCCCGCTACCAAATAAATGATCCCATGATCAAAAAACCCAAAGTTCTACTGACAATACCAGCCTCTTCACCACAAGTTCATGAGATGTGTTTTTCTGCTCCTCTCAGTGCTTTTCACAGCTTCTAAAGGGATGGAGAAAACCACCACCCTGTGCTCCTGCACCTCTAACTAGTTGCTCCAATGCCCTAAAGTCCCTTTCGATAGTTTGGGTCTCCATGTTCCTTCTGGCAATCGTTTTCTGCCAAGTGAAGACCATACTTGGTTCTAGCTCTTCTGGGATGGTGAGGGCCGTTAGGTGAGCTGGCTCATGCCCTACCCACATGCCCTACCTGCATGAAGTGCCACGCAAACTGCTGCACCATGCCCTTGTGACATGCCATGCCCTGTTCACCTATCCTGTTCACTGCATCCTGGGTTGCTCACACTCCCTGGGGACCGGGAGACCACGTGAGGCTCTTCTCAATTACTTTTGAGCACACTATGGACAGATATTAAGAAAAAGCCTATTGGGTGTACAAAACAGCGAGCAAGCTAGACCGCCTAGTACTGCAAAGCGGAAAACTAGTAAGGCAATCTCTGTATTATGGTATCCCAGGATCTGTAAGTCTTTTTTCTTACTCAGAGCTGACCTCACACTGAGTAGCTACAGTAGGTTCCCCCTCCTATACGCTTGTCATCACCAATGTTCGCAACAGCTCCTCTATGCTGGGCCTAGTGATTGCATCCCATTGTCTGTTCGTTTCCAAGTAAAAACAAAATCAGGAGAGAGTGGATGGGAAGAACACTGGGTCTGAGTTCAGAGAAACTCTGAAACTTTTAGACTGGCTTCAGAGCTCAATCCACAGAGCTCAGGTGAAGTTCCCAGTGAGGGAAAATTACCAAGTTAATGCTCTTACCTTTTCTTCTTGTGCTGTAGTTGCCTAGAAGAGGGTAATACTGTCAGCCTAGTCGACAATGTCATTAAGAGTAATTATCAAGCTTTGTAGGTTCTCAGCTTCCAGTGGAGCAAAGTGGGCTAAGGTCTGAAATACTGTCCAGACCTGCACACACCAGTGCCAGACGGAGAGCTATTACATGAAAACTGCTCACTGATCAATTTATAACATACCATGCATGCAATACAGAGTGCACTAAATACATGAAAAATAAATCAAACAGCTGAGGTAGAAAACACAATCAAAATTATAAAGCAGAGAATAAAAGAAAAGGTGATCATTCCTTACTTTTGCCTCCCATTCCATTCCAGCAACAGAAATACCCAGCAATATAACCACTGTGATAGCGCCTATGATCCTGATATCATTCATTTCATCAATCATCAATGTTCCATTTTCCTAACAAAACAAAAAATGTCATGCATTTTATCAAGTACTTATCTTCCCTACTGTTTAACAGCATTTTATTGACTTTAATTCATTAACAGAATAAACCTCTACACCACAAATTTACTTGTTTTAAATTCCCTGTGCAGACATACCTAATTTGGTTTTTGCCTTGTTTGAAGTGACTGAATCTTCTAAGTGATAGTTACAATTCATAGCTAATCCCTGGAGAGAATGTACTGCCTTCAACTGCCAGAGAATTAAATAAATTGGCAAGGCAACTGCTACTGTCTTGCACCTCTATGTGTATTTTACTTGTTCACTATTACTCTTAATTCTTTTACTGTATTCCAAACTTCTCATCTACAAGAAGTACGATAGATTTGTTCTCTGTATTATGTTTCATCAATAAAACCACACAAATACTACTTCAGTTCTGTTTAACTTAAGGAAATTAATTTAATAGGCAGAACTCCTTTGAAAATAAGCTTAATATAACCATCACTTACAAGAAACAGCTCTATAGTAAGAGACTCAGTATTAACTAGTTACAATTCTGTATCTCAACAGCCATCTTGAACTTTACTACAAATTAATACATTGTTTTTTTCAGGGACATAAACAATGTGGGAAGTTTCCATGTGATGCCAACAATAATTGTCTTAGCAAAAAGTTGCTGAATTACAGAATTTTACCCTGGTAAATACAGACTGAGAGATGAAGGAATTGAGAGCAGCCCTGATGACAAGGAATGCCGGGTAATGCTGGATGAAAAGCTGGACATGAGCCGAGAATGTATACTCACAGCCCAAAAAGGCAACTGTATACTTAGCTGCATCAAAAGAAGTGTGGCCAGCTCTTCATGACTTCCCAGGTCAAGGGAGGTGAATCTGCCCCTTTACTCCACTCTCGCCAGACCCCACACAGAGTAATGCATTCAACTCCAGAACCCCCAGTGCAAGACAAACATGGACCTAGAGCGAGGTAGAGTGAGTCCAGAGGGGTCCATGAAGATAACCGGAGGGGGGCTGGAGCACCCCTCCTATGAGGAGAGTCTGAGAGAGTTGGGCTTCTTCAGCCTGGAGAAGGCTCCAGGGAGAGCTTATTATTCCAGTACTTGGAATGAGGGCTTACAAGAAAGGTGGGGACAGACATCTTAATAGGGCTTGCAGCAGTAAGGCAGGGGGTGATGGTTTTAAAATAGAATACGGTAGATGCTGACTACATCTACAGAAAGAAGTATTTTACAATGAAGGTGGTGAAACACTGGAACTGGTTGCTCTGGAAGGTTGCAGATGCCCCATTTCTGGAGACACTCAACGTCAGGTTGAATGGGGCTTTGAGCAACCTAGTGTAGTGAAAGATGTCCCTGCTCATGGCAGTGGGTTTGGACTAGATGACCTCTGAAGGTCCTTTCCAATCCAAATTATTCTATGATTAGATGACTGCTCAAACTTTCATGAAGAACAGCACAATCAACATAATCACTAACATCCATATACCTTTAGCAGCTCCACAACTGTCTCTGCAAAGCCAACAACATACATTGCTACTGCAACAGCATTAGCAAATGCAAAAATCAGGCCTATGGCACCACCAAACTCTGGCCCCAGACTTCTGGAAATTAAGTAATATGCTCCTCCTGAAAGAAAATAATCACTACATGAAAAAAAAGCCTAAGAATAGACAGTCCTCAACATTTAGATTTTACTATGCTATTTGTTCTTGCATCTTCCCTGATGTACCAAAAAGTAAGGCAAAACTCAGAATTTAGGGACAGGTATGCTTAAGAATCAGGAAATGCATTTTAAAGTTCTTAAGAAAAGACAGCAGTTGGAAATAATCACCTGACTCATGCACTGCATCACATAATTCAGCTATGCAACTAGTTCTATGGTTAAAAACAAGCAGCAGTATTACTGTGTTTATTTCAAACTACTGCATAATTCTATTATTATACATTTTCATTAGCTATAGCTCAAGAAACTGGCAGAGTAGATTGTAATAAACCCACTCAAGTTCTAAACCTCCATGACCTGTTTCTTAAAGCTCTGCTGTTAAGGGAATTTTCTACCTTCCAATGCAACTCAAAACAATTGCATGGCCACTGTTTTTCAGAACCTGTTCTTGTATTTTTGAGCTTGACAAATATATCTCAAACTCCATGTGACAAATGGAAAACAGTATCTATAGCATTAGATGAGAGTATAATTTAAACAAATAAAATTAAATAGCAAAGGCACATTTCTCTAATTTAAGACTACTCTTTCTAGACTCGAAAAATCCTCCTGCTCCATTCTGAAGTAACTGTGCCAATATTAAACATTTGCTACAGGATCCTTAATTTCATTGCAGTTACATTCAATGTAACTGCATTACAATGTATGCAAAATATATGTATGTACCAAATGTTTAATGTCCACTCAATTATTTCAGACCAGAGCAAGATGATTTTTTTTTCTTACTGATTTTATTCTACAGTTCTTCCCATTCAGTACTTCGGATTTTTTCATGAAGTATTATTTTGCAAGAATAACTTTAAAGACTAAAAAAATAGCTCTCTTAAGAACAGGAAAATCTGATATATACAATGGAGTTTAAAAACAAAAGCACATTTAGAAACTAAGCTTGACATAACACTAAGATTCATAGCAGTTCCTTCCCATTGGGTCTGTTTACTTTGTAATAGTGAGATTTGTATTTTATTTTACTTCTTACTCAAGAGAATTTTATAAGCTTCTATTTTAATACCACCACATTCTTTTACTAGTAGCACTCTTGTAATATCAAGTTTGTGGATTTCAAACGCGTTATTTCTAAAACCATTTTATAGAAGTTGCTGACAATAGCACATGGTTTACACAACACAGAATGAAAACCATCACTTTCAGGAAAGCTGGAGAGAGTTTGGAGAACTACTTCTGCTTACAAAAAATCACAACAGAACAAGAATATGTCCTTTTGCATCCACTCACACAGATACAGTTCATGCTTTTACAGGATGCATTTTTTTCATTAGTAGGTTTTATTTCAGGACATGAACACATACAAGCATACATGCACACTCTTAACCCAGCAGCACATATGCAAGAGAATACCAAGACCCTCTTCAGTCCCAGGTATGCATCTCAGTGTTTGTACTCCAAGAACAGATGTTTCTTTCATAGTGGAAAATCAAGTCATTTGTCAAATCAAATTAGTAGGCAAATTACTGATTTTTCATTAATTGCACAACTCCTTGGTCAAATACAGAACATGCAAAAGGTTCTGCTCTTCAGAAAACTAACTCTGCCCTACATCTCATCCATATTGTTTTTTTCCTTGAGGCTAAAAAACAGAAAATAAATTACAGGTTCCACCCTTAAGGTGCATGCTTCAGATCGCTGAAAGCTTTAAAAAGTTTATGAAAATAGGTTTACCTCCTCTCACAAACCCATTTGTGGCTATTGCTGAAGTAGACAGTCCTGTAATAGTTGTCACAACAGTGGCCATTCCAATAACCAAGACAGACAGACCTTTTGGAAAATAGAGGGGGGGAGAAGGGGGAAAAGTGTAAGTACAGCAGTATTAAAAAGTACCAATCTTCAGCTTAATTTGGTTTAAACATGTAGTCTTGCAAATACAACACAAATTCACTATGCGATCCCACACAGCAACAGGCTGTGTTCAAAGAAAAAGAACTCCTGTGCAGAGAAGTTTCCAATTTACAAGCAAATCTAAATAAATGTTTTCTTTAATCAGCAAGGTAAAAGCTGTATCCTAGAGCATCACGGAAACACCTCTTTTGCAGATGAGAGACTTTCTGCAGTTCAGTATTAAGTTAAGCCTTTTTTATATACTACACTGTCCATGTGTAGATTTCAATAGCCAGAGATAAAAAGTTTCTTTCTACATTTCACTGAAGACATCACTATAAACATCAATTTACCTTGTAATTAAATGAAGAAGTCTAAGTGACTTTGTGGTGCTGAAAGATTTAATAAGCATAAATTACTTTAAAAACTGGCACTATTAAGGTCACTTTCTACCCCTGTTTAAAGTCCAAGTTCAGGATCAACTCTTTTAGATCACTTTTAAAAGTTACTGAAACAAGATTATAGCATTAGTACACATACCTATTCCAGCCTGTCCTACAATCCATGATAGCCTGATGAAGAGCATCACACCCCAAATATTTAACATACATCTTACCTAAATTAAAAGAAAAAATTTACATCCGTTAGGCCTTCCATCTGCAGTCATTTCCACTCATTCTTCATTTCAGGTTTTAATGTTGTTGAAATTATCTTGCAGCCTTACCATAAGAATACCTTACCACCATGTCAAAAGAACACATTTTCTTTTACTTAGACAAGTTTAGGACTGATTAAATAAGTTAAAAGTGAACCTGAATATGATTAAAAGAGTTACTACTTTGAACATAAAGTTCTAGCACTTCAGTATCTCTTGAACAAATAATAATCCCAATCCCAATCGTTAGGATCCAGAATTCATAATACAGAATACATGACTAAACATAAGATTGCGAGGTCTACAGCCTCAGTTCAGATCACCCACAAACTCAAAAAAATGCACTAAAGCAATAATTAATTTTTTAATTTTTAAAAAAACCCCAAATAGTCCCCTACAACTTCCTAGTCCTAGAACTTCAGTATTTTAACAACATACCTCCAGACTAACAGGCACAGGGATTTTTTTTTATTATTATTATTCTTGCATTTTAAACTTTTAGTCCTCAAGAGAGTTTGCACTGTACAGAATTTAGACCAAATACTAAGGAGAGGTCTTAGGTCCCTCTCACTCTCGACAATATCAATTCCAAAAAAAAATTAGCTGGTCATTAGGGCTAGAAGGAAGACAAGACCTCTACAAAGCACAAAACATATAAGGTTTTCAGGTATTTAAAAAAGTATTTTGTAAAATGCAAGTCGCCTGAACTAGAAAAACTCATCCAGGGGACTTATACCTGTTAGGAAAAACTAACTACAACTGTCAAACTACTGAAAAGAAGAACATCCTCATTGAAATTTTTACATAGATTGTGGAAGAAAATGGTCAGCAACATTCACCCCAATACTCCTTTAATACTGAGAACTGTTGCTTACAAAAATAGTCCAATACAGAATTTGGGATTGGAGAAATTCAAAGTCAGCTTCATATCTGCTTGAAATGAACAACTCCATCCTTGATTGCAGTACATCAGTATGAGTCTGTAATACCTGTTTCACAGCTACCACAGGCACTCTCCTCCCAAGGTAGAGAACATAGCTACTTCAAGACTTTTAAGTAAGTTGCTAATACACAGTGGAAGCTTGCTGAACTAAAGTTAGGTATCCTGAATACTCAAGTTCATCTTTTAATCAGCTATTGCATTTGCATCCACTATTGAAAATTCTTATAGCTTAGGAGAGTATATGGTTTCTCTTTCGAAAATATTAAGAATCACTATGGACTTGCAATAAAATCCCCTGTGTGACCCTTAATTTTTCACTCCTCCAAATGGGGACACACTACATCTTTTCCACCATGACTATATTGTGTTTAGTGTTAAGACTTCCATGCTTAGGA
>VZTU01020361.1:46850-77871 GCA_013400835.1 Zapornia atra | reverse complement strand
TCTAGACCTGAAACTCGGTAAGAAAGTTAACGAAGGTAAAACGAAGGAAGTGTACGAGCTGCCGGATATCCCGGGATGTGTTCTCATGCAGTCGAAAGACCAAATAACAGCGGGAAACGCAGCCAGGAAGGACCGAATGGAAGGGAAGGCTGCCATTTCCAATACCACAACGAGCTGTGTGTTTCAGCTGCTTCAAGAAGCTGGTAAGTGTTTCAAAGGTAGAATACATGCCTGCGTACTGTGGGTTGCGTTTTGTAACGGTGTGGTTTCTGTGTATCTCTTTATCCTGCCTTGAGGCCCTTGGTTTGGGATTTCTTTTTTAGTATCTTTTCTATCAGTTTTTAGTTACACATTTCCCTCTGGTGCTGCGGAGCTGGGTTTGGTCACTTGTTGCATTTGAAACGTGAGACAATCTAAAGTATCGCAGGTAACTCTGCGATAGGTTTTCCTGCTTGTTTGGACACACCCCCTAACCCTTCCCTCCGCTCCTCTCAGCTCTTCCCTACCCCGCGCCCCCTTGCCTGTAGTACCCGACTGGATGCATCTCTCCTCTCTTGCTACGTCTGCCTGCATAGAAGTCGCTGCTAGCTAGTGGCATGACCGAGCTGCGTCTGAGCTGTGCGAAATTGGTGTATGAATGTTAAAAGATAGCATACTTCAGGATATTCTTGCCTAAAATGATTATTTCCCCCTCTCAGTTGTGAGCACTACATCAGTGTAAAGCTTCTGTATCCTTTGTACTTCCTCGCTTCAGAGAACTCAATCACAAATGCATGCATCTGTCTGTATTGAACGTGCTGGCAACTCAACATTTACTCTAAGAGACTAAAAACTTGAGTTGCTCCTGTAAGTTGTGCATCCCAAAATTGA
The DNA here is from genome assembly GCA_013400835.1 of Zapornia atra. Taxonomy (NCBI): domain Eukaryota; kingdom Metazoa; phylum Chordata; class Aves; order Gruiformes; family Rallidae; genus Zapornia; species Zapornia atra. Next base: position 77,001 of record VZTU01020361.1, on the reverse strand, counting down.
GCCAGTACCTTTGCTTTGAGGAAAGCACGTTGAAACTCTGTGGCTGAAGAGTTGGCAAGTTGCAAAGAGGAATTGGAGCTGGTGGGTTTCTAACCTGGGTCTGCTGACAGAACTACAATACAGGCACCAGTAAACTGGGTTGTGACTGTTCATGGCTGCGTGTGCAGTCCAGTTTGAAGCACTCACACAGAGACCTGTTTGAATTGCAGCTGAATACCAGCTACTCTACAATAGATAACAAAACTTTTAGTAATAGATCTTGGTGAAACAGTGAAGTCTTCAAAAGTAAGTGTTTCATCTGTGGAGAAGAGAAGGATGGTTCCTCTAGAATTCTATCTACTATTCTGTCTAATAGAATTCTATGCATCTTACGGTGCAGGTAGTTCTTAAAATATGGTCTGACATGATAAAGACACTTTCTTTTTTTTTTTATTGCTTGATGTGATCAAGTCATTCCATATAATCCTCAGTCACTGGGTTTCTTGGGAAGCCTGTTGTGCATACAGTACAAAGAAGCCTCCAAGATCTTTCTGATTATGTTTGCAGTTGATTTCAACCCACCAATTTTCATTTAGTAACAACTGATGACATGTTTTGCTGATTTATTAAACAGGCAATAGTTAAACCAATCATCAAAATACGTAATATCCTTCAAATGTGAATCTTAAATGTGAAGGTGTCAGGCTGTGAACCTCTCAGAGATCCTTTAAATGGCTTGTACTGAGGTGCTCTGGAAGAGCCTGGAAAATGAACTGCAGTTGCATTTTTAAAGCAACAAAAGAACTTTCAGGGTTCTTCTCTTTGGTTATTTGACTGGCATAGGTTGCAGATAAGGTGAATGCTTTATTGTAGAAGTAGTTTGCTTGCATTGCACAACTCCCCTTAACCTGCTCTTCCAAAGGTGATGATTTACAAAGTTCTGTTAAAGTTTCTCTCTCTCTCAGACTAGAGCTCATGTTGGTCCTTCTAAAGCACTTTTCCATGCAGATGGAAAATGTAGTAGTAAACCATGCAGGGGCCTTAATGCTTGGATTTAGAAGTGACTGAATAGGCAAGTCAAATCATTCTGCCCTTAAGGACAATGCAGTAAAATCTGAAGAGCCAATAATACTAGATTTTAAGAATTTAATTCTTCCTGTACAGTTCTGGAAGTGGAATGGAATAGAGCTATTTCTGGGTTTAAGTGGATGCAGCTAGGCAGGTTGTCTGGCCCTGGGGAGAGAAAGGTAGTACTTTCCTCAAGAACAAAATGAAAAATGCTCTTGCAGTGGCTGTCTGCATGTGTTGACTGTCCCTGTTCATCTTGGAACTATGCAAGAAGGTTGACTTGTTACAGCAGGCTTGTGTATGTGCTTCTGAGCTTAATGCTGTTGGTCCAACAAATCAGGATGGTGCAGTGCCCTAAATAAGTGTTAGTTTGTAAGGAAGGGAGGAACCCTAAGTCATTCTCTTCTCTGCTCCTTTCCCCTTTATTAAACAAAGTAGCAAAAACTACCATTTTTTTGTATTTTGCTGCCTTCACCCAACTCCTTTGAGAGCCTCCTTGTTACTGTTGATCCATGTGTGATGGATCCTCCACCAGAGAGCACAGCTGGGTTGCTGCTAACTGTTGTTTAAAAACAAACCATTACCAGGCACAGGTTTTTTTCCAAAGGTCTGTCAACAAAATGATTTGCACAGATGGGATTTCTGATCAGAGCATAAAGCTCTAAGCTACAGGCAAGTATTGTATGGTAAAACGAGCAAGGCTGGTGTCTTGTGGGAGATAACTGCAGCAATGGCCTTTTGCAAGGCAAAAGGAGGCTTAAAATACCTCAGAGGGATTCAGTGTGTCCCTTAAATGCAGGGAACGAGATTCAGTTGTGCTTAAAGATGTTTGTGACTTGTTTCAACTGTGAAGTGTGCCTAGGAATGGAACTAAGCTGCCATCTTTATCTTCAGGGATCAAAACAGCTTTTGTCAGGAAACAGAGTGACACAGCGTTTATAGCAGCTCACTGTGAAATGATCCCGATCGAATGGGTGTGCAGGAGAATTGCTACTGGCTCCTTCCTCAAAAGAAACCCTGGTGTCAAAGAAGGGTATAAGTTTTACCCACCTAAAATTGAGATGTTCTACAAGGTAAGTTTCCTTTCCCAGACTTAATGCAGAAGTCTAGCTCAGCTTTTCTCCTTAAAACTGCTGACAAATAAAGCAAGTATCACTGGTGGCTGAGCAGTCCTCTTCATATGGCCAGTTTTGCCATCCTCATGTTTTCCTGCATTCTTGTCCAGCAGCTGTTCTGTGTAAAGTGTGTATAATGTGATACTGGCTTACAGGGACATCAAAGAACAGCAAGCCAAATGGTACATAAGGTAGAAATAGTCTTCTTTGTTTAAGGACTTTTCAGGCATAAGCTTAATGCATCAGTTTAAACAGATGTGTTGATGTGTTTGAAGAATTTTAAATAAACAGTACTTGTAGCTAAGCTGCTTCCCTCAGCCTACTCACTTAGGATGCTGAACTTCTTTGGGAATGCATGCAGTAAGAACTGTCTTGTGAACTAAGACCTGGAGTGTTTCTGTATCACTCCTGGGGTGCTGTCCAAACTTGAAGTGCTTTTAAAGATGGTGTTACAGCATGTGTTTTCAATGTTACTGTCACTTTTTTTAGTGCTCATTATATAATACTCAATAGTAGCCTGTATTTCCCATTTTTCTTTAAAACAAACAAAACCTATTATTATCTTATAGTTATTTACCTCTTGTAGCAAGCTTAACCAGAACATATATATCCTCTAACTTTTCTTCACAGGATGATGCCAATAATGATCCACAGTGGTCTGAGGAGCAGCTAATTGAAGCAAAGTTCTGTTTTGCTGGACTTACTATTGGCCAGACTGAAGTGGATATTATGGCTCGTTCCACACAAGCTATTTTTGAGATCCTGGAAAAATCATGGCAGCCCCAGAACTGCACTCTAGTAGACCTGAAGGTATAAGAATCTGATTTCTCATGGTCCCGGTTCCAACTGGAAATGTATTGCTGCATAGTTCCAAAAGTGGGGTTCTTGCTGTCTTTTCAGATTGAATTTGGTGTGAATATTCTGACAAAAGAAATTGTTCTTGCTGATGTTATTGATAATGATTCATGGAGGCTGTGGCCATCAGGAGACAGAAGCCAGCAGAAGGACAAGCAGGTGGGTTTTAATCTTTGCCTTGTAAGTCAGTTGGGAAGGAGTCTGAAAAAGTAAACCCAATGGATAAACATATGCCTTCAGAATGGCTTGTTCTACATAGCCTTGTCTTGGAGTAGCTCACAGGGTACCCAGTGTCCAATCCTGTTCTTATTAAATAGTTGATTATCTGGTTAAAAATAAAAATCCTGTGCCTGTGTGTCTTCAGGAGGAGTACCCAGCAGCACTGCTGAGTGGAGCTGTTGCAGTGAAGCCTGGAGCTTCCAGGGGTAGTCAGAGTTTCTGACTTGGATGTGCACATAACATAGTTGAACAACAAATCAGTAGGAAGACTAGAAGCTTTGGATCCCAGGTCTGCCTCCAAGTTCAGATTGTTCAGAGTGATATCCTCTACTATCCTCAGAGAACCTGGGATACTGGAGGGGGCTCTATAGGGAGGATGCTTCACGATTTTGTCTATGCTTGAATTCAGCATTTGGTTGTCTCTCAAGTGGTACTAACAGACTGTGTCCACACGAGGGCTGCAAGCACAAGTTTGAAATAAATCTTGTCCTGTGTTTAATCTTGTAGCAATTACACTTGTCATATCTCTGAATTACTAGATAAGTAGTTGTTAAAGAGCCGGTGTGGGAATGTTGCTGCTCTGGAGCTTCTGTGATGGTCATTGAGACTAATACCAGAGACCCTGTGACAGAAAGTGGCTGTAAGCCACAGAGGAAGGTTTCAAAATGTGTTTGGGAGGAGGGATGTTACTTCAAAACTAGTGCTTTTGCTCGTGTTCCTAAAATAAGAGTACATAGTAACATCACACAGAACCTAGGCTGTCTAGGGCAGTGCTACTGCACGCAGTCAGTTGTCTGTCTTTCCTTAAATTTACCCTTTGGAAAGCTTCCAAAACCTTGATAGCCTCCTGGCTAAAAGCCTTTCATGTTGCAGATGGCCATGAATTGCAATGTGGAAGGCTTTTTATACCTGCCAAGATGTTTTCTGGTGAAATAGCTCTTCCTTGCTTCCCTATCCACCCTCTATATCTGTACCCAACCTCTGTTCTCCTTCCTGTGGAATGGCTAGAAGCTGTGTGAATATCTCTGTTGGGAGTACTCCTGTCAGTTATGGTAGCAGAAGGAATGCTGAGAAGTTAATGTGTTTTGGGCACATGGTATTTATTTTTTCTTCCTCTTCCCAGTCCTACCGGGACCTGAAAGAAGTGACCCCTGAAGCACTGCAGATGGTTAAGAGAAACTTCGAGTGGGTTGCAGAAAGAGTGGAGGTACCTGGGTTTTGTGATACATACCTAGACTTCAGTAACTGCATGTCTCCAACCCCACTGACTGCTTCACTTTCCCTTGCACCCTCCTCTTCGCTCTTCTCCCTAGTTGCTTCTGAAAACAAAGAGCCAAGGTAGAGTGGTGGTGTTGATGGGCTCTCCTTCTGACCTCACCCACTGTGAGAAAATTAAAAAGGCGTGTGCAACCTTTGGAATTCCTTGTGAGTTAAGAGTGACCTCCGCTCACAAAGGGCCTGATGAAACCCTGAGGATCAAAGCAGAATACGAAGGTAAATGTCAAATATAACTAGTGATGCAGATGGAAACAGTATCGAGTTCAAGAATGACTTGGCAACCTGAGGATTTGTGTGGGGTTTTCCTGTTTCTGTGTTAAACAGAACACCAAGGTGTTACAGTGCTGTTTTACCCTTGCTGGTTACAGAATGACAGGGCATAGACTGCACTTAGCTGTCACAGTGATTTATTGTCCTGCTGCCCAGCCACAGCTTCCATTGCTCGAAGTCTGACCTTTGCTTTTATCCCAGTACTAGAATTACTTTGCTCAAGCCTTGATCATGTTAATACACTTACTGTAGCATCTTGCTGAGGGTGCTGGCCCTTCTGAAATCAGGGGCAGGGATAGGTTCTCTAGCTGACTCTGACTATTCTTATGTGCTATTTCCCCCATCACCTATATTACTTTCTTCTAAACCATGTCCCTAAGTGCCTCATCCAACCTTTCCCCAAAGGATGGTGACTCCACTACCTCCCTGGGCCACCTGTTCCAATGCCCAAACACTCTTTCAGAGAAGAAACTTCTAATTTCTAACCCAAACCTCTCCTGGCACAACTTGCAGCCACTCCCTCTCCTGTTGCCACTTGTCAGCAAGAAGAGGCTGACCCCCAGCTCACCACAACCTTCTTGTGGTAGTTGTAGAGTGATAAGGTCTCCCCCAAGCCTCCTCTTCTCCAGACTGTTCAGTCCCAGTTCCCTCAGCCGCTCTTCATATGACTTGTGTTCCAGACCCTTCACCAGCCTGGTTGCCCTTCTCTGGACACACTCCAGGGCCTCGATGTTTTTCCTGTAGTGAGAGGCCCAAAACTGAACACAGTACTTGAGGTGTGGCCTCACCAGAGCTGAGTACAGGGGGATGATCCCCTCCCTGGTCCTGCTAGTTATGCTATTCCTGATGGAAGCCAGGATGCTGTTGGCCGCCTTGGCCACCTGGGCAAGAGAACTTGACAACTCTTTGAAAGTGTTTATAGCCTAGCAGAGGAGAGATAAGTAAGAACTTATTTTTGTGGGAGTATACTTTCTACAGGGGGAAAGATTTAAGGAGAGACAGGCACAAAGATGCCAGAGGCTCAGTGGCTGTGTGCTCCACAAAGCTCAGCAGCACCTGTTCCTGAGGGGGAGTCTCAGTAAGACATGCTGACTTCAGTTGTGCTCAGCAGTACCTGGGATTTAAGGCTGCAAGATGTAGAAGTTATTTCTGTAGAGTTAGACAGAAAAATCTAGTACTGTGTAATGGAATTGATAACTACAGGCACAACTGTGGACATGGAGAAAGTTCCCACAAAAGCAAGTGGTAGAGAACAAAGTGTATGTCTTAATTCTGACTGTTCACCTCCCCTCCCCCCAGGAGATGGAATCCCAACAGTGTTTGTTGCAGTAGCTGGCAGAAGCAACGGTTTGGGGCCAGTGATGTCTGGGAACACTGCGTACCCAGTTGTTAACTGTCCTCCCCTTTCAGCTGAGTGGGGAACTCAGGATGTGTGGTCCTCTCTCAGACTACCCAGTGGTAAGATGATCTTCAGTTTCTGCTCTTGTACTGGCCTACCTCTGTTTTTGTTGTTCTAGTGTACGTATGTATATCAATGTGCTGGAAAAGTGGCTGGGTTGGTACTGAGCAAAGTCTTAGAAGTATCTTTGATTCACTGATAGCAAAGAGCCTGATAAACAGAGCAAAGATTACATCAGAAGAATCTTTAGAAAGATACAAACCTTGGCTTATCCTTGACAAATGCTCCAGTTTGAAATTAGTATTGATGGGGATTGAAACAGCTGAATTCTGCTCACAGTTGTAGGGTTGCATTTTTACATATGATCAAAGATCAAAAAGTTTGATAATCCCTGATTCTCCACAATCATGGTAGTTCTGAGTTTAACTTATTTCAGAGCATTGCTACCTGTATGACTTTTTTTTTTTCTTTTAAATTTTGCTTGTGACTTAAACTAAAGCTTGGCAACTAGGAGGCCCAAAGCCTGTTCTCTCTGCATAGGGAGAGGGATCCATTTGGTACACCAGCTTTGTGTTTAAAATGTCGCAGTGATGGTAGAAGTAGTGGAACACACAGCACTTCAGTAGCTCTTAAATTGGATCCCATGGTTCCTGGAGCCTGAAACAAAACATTGTAAATTGGTATGACTGTAGACTATGCTGTGGTCAGCGGTACTCTCTTCTCTGCAGGTCTTGGCTGTCCTACTACTCTGTCACCTGAAGGAGCTGCCCAGTTTGCTGCGCAGATATTTGGGTTAACCAACCACTTGGTGTGGGCCAAACTGCGATCCAACATGTTGAACACCTGGATCTCCTTGAAGCAGGCTGACAAAAAGCTTCGGGAGTGCACCTTGTAAGTCGTGCCAACGAGTAACTCCTCAGTTACACAGAGATTATGGCGTGCTTCTTCGTTCAGACAAGCTCGGAGTCCTGCATCCTTTCTTACGGAAGAAAGCACTGTTAGAGCAGCAGATGATGTATGTCGTGTCCTCATCCTTCCCTTGGGTATTTTTTTAATATATAACAACTTGGTAAAAGATGGGGAAGTAGTATTTTGGGTATCTTTCTGTTGCTCCAAAATGGTGCTGTTCTGCTTTTTAGTGTAAACGACAGACTATGTCAAGAGAATGATTTGGTGCGATCTGAATAGAACTCAATTAGTCTTTATTTCTGTAACAGTAATACTCTTCCATAGTAACAATGTATGTCCTGAACCTTGTTAACTCCACTGGACTGCTAACTAAAGCCAGTGCTGATGCCGTTCTGCTTGTGATGGTATGCTTCCTTTAGCAATAAAAGGGCAACATATGCTGTATTCATAGGATAAGGGGCTGGAAAAATTTTTTAAGAGCCTGAAATAAATACTTGCCTTATTTAAAAGATGTATATACATACACCTGGGTTGTATGTTAGTGTGTGTGTGTATACATACCCCATTGCTAACTCCTGGAGAGATGCGATAAAGCTGACGCTGGTTCTCTTGTCCGTAACAAGCTGTAACTACAGGTGGTGTGAGCGAGCTGTAACCAGGCTTACTGCCTGTGCCAGAACCTTTGCTGTGTCAGTTTTTGCCCTTTAAATAGTAGGCAGGTCTGTACCTACATGCTGTTGTCAAACTGTCCTCATATGCTTCAGTTATATGTGTTGATACTTCCTCACCCTGTCTCTGTGGAAATGTTACTGACCTGAGGGGGGGAGTAAGTTGGGGAAGCAACAAACTACTGGGGGGGGTAGAAATCCTAAGCATGACGGTCTTGTCTGTGCACACACCAGTCTCCTGAGTAGGTACGATTCTAACAGATATGCAATTGCTCAATGTATGTAACACTTAATGCTTTTACAATTACAAATAAAGTATTAAATTCAGTTTCCTCATGGATGTTTGTTGTGTAAGTACCCTGAAAAGCTGGCCAGCAGCTGTGGACATTAGGTAGTAATTGTGTAAAAAGCTCATGTGCTGAAACCTGCATCGAAGGGTACTCGGTGACATTCCAAAGGTACTCTGCTTAAGTGTCTGGCTGTTACAGGAGGAGGTCATGTTGCTTGGTTCCTAATGTATTGCTCTAGGATTGGGTGGTAGGTCAGGCTTACCTTAGTGTGGGTTAAATGCTTCTGCTGGCCTTGGCAGGAATGGTTCCCATCTTACATGTGGTTGTAGAGAAGAGTTCTAACCAGTTAACTGGAAGTTCTTCACAAAGCTTTTGCTGGGAAATAAAAATACTTGCCCTAGGCTCAGCATCCCACCTACTACATTGATGCAAGGACTCAAGGGTTTCTTTGGCAAGAAAAGAACTTGCTCTTGTTTATACCTCCTCAGCATTTCTGTGCAATGGCTACTTGAGCAAGAAGGACCTAAAGCTACTTGAGCATCTGCTGTTGTGCTTTTGAAGAAGCATTTGAGATCCTCAGAGGGCAGAACGGCCTCTAACTCATGGAAGCCTCACGAGGACACACAAGTCAGCATTCCAGCAGGATCTCCACACAGACCTATCCACTCAAAACTCAATAAATAGCAGGATTTCATCGTGGGTTTAAAACCACAACTGCACAACTGATGGTAAGAGTGGTGTAGCTTTGAGGCAGTCAGAATGTGACAGGCTCTTTAGGACAGAAACTTTTGAGTATCAGAGACAAAAAGAGGTAAAGACTTCCAGTTTGAGAGGGTTTGTTCTGTTAGGCAGGTTGTCCTGTATTGGAAATACCTTCTAAAGGAGACCAATGCTGAACCTACAAGCTGGGAAGCTGGCCTATTATTAGGTGCTTAAGTGTATTAGAAAAGAGCAGTGATGTAATAGAAAACTGGGGGCAGAGAGCTGTGCTGTATTTGGACAAACACACACACTTTCCAACCCAAACAGAAATTCTCTGGAGCTTGGCATCTCAAACTACTTCACTATATCATCTGTTGTGCAACTGGTGGTTCCTGTGTTCCAGAGCTTTGTAGCCTGGCAGCTAGGAGTGTTTTTCTCAGTGTGAAGAGCTGTATGAGGTGCTTGGCAGAGCAGGTAAGCTTCTCCCTGACACGGCTCTAAGGTGGGGGTGGTTGGTTGGTTAGGGAAGTTCTTTTTCACCTTTTGTACCTTGGGGGGTCTTTTTCCTCTTTTTGGGAAAGTTCCTGCCATACTTGGCTCTGACTGCAGTACTTGTGAAGGCTACCACAGCCCATCCTCTTGTGCTGGTTTACTGGTCTCTTCACCTGGCATTTCATCCTGTTGCTGGATGAAATCCTAGTATGGCAGAAACTCCAAGTTCGCCCTGAAAACCTCTAGTCCTTGAAAAGACTTCTGCAACTTGATGCTTGACATTCTCAGGTATCTGTTGAGCTTTGGGTAACTTGTTTGCTGTACAGTATTTCTATCAAGGCATCCTCCTCCTGGTGATGACATCTATCATCAGGAGGGGAGGGAGACACAAAAGCTGTTACAGTTAATTCTACCAAGTGCCATGCAAATATATCTTGGTTCCTTCTTCAAGAAGTTTTGAATGTTACCTCCTCTGAGGAACAACAACTCTCCTGTCCTCTCCAAGGCTAAGATCTTGGTTACGCTCAGGGCATAGTCACTCCTTCAGAGACCTGCCAGTCTTGTTGAACTAATACTTCATAGTAATCATTTCTGCACAGAGGCAAGGCAGCAGGATCCTGCCTCAGGGCACCTCCAAGCCTCCTGTGGTAGAACCCCCCAGCTGCAGCTATGGTCCAGCCCCTCTCGCAGTTACTTAAGGGAACAAATTTAAACAGGGCAGGGGGATGGAAGAGAAGAAGTGAAGATTTTCCCTTCCTCCAGCTCCCTGCAGGTGGGGATAAAGCACTCTTCTAAGAGTTTTATCCCTTTGCCCTCATAGGGAACTAAACTGCTCAGAGCCATGGGTGGGTGTGGGAGCCTCTGCTTGTAAGAGCAGCTGCAGCCATGAGTATCCAGGAAAGTGTAACTTCACCCAAATCAAGGCTCAATACTCGGCCTCTCTGATTTGGTTTGCTCTGGTAAATAAATAGAATCACTTCAGAGTAACTTCCACTCTAGCATTAAACATTTTACATCTTTGGTTTTTTAAACTGTAGAAGAGCCCATAAATGAGGGACCCATGGACAGATTTCCATGTGATACCAGGTGCTACAGATACAGTAATCCTCAAACAGGTCCTACATCCACTCACTAACTGAACAACCTTCTTCCTGTTAGTAACCCAGTTTTGGATAGCCAGGCTTCTGCAGGGAAGACCCAATCCCATAAATAACATGCCCCAACCTTAACTTGGGGTAGCTCCTGTTGGCCGGTCCATGGGTGCTGCCCAGCAAGCGACATCCTTGTGTCACGACAGAGTACATGAGAGGTGACAGCTTCCCTGTTACTCATCATCAGGTAAGACTAACCATTAATGGTACCGTACCTTGCCTGCACAGCAAGAGGGCTTTCCCCTTTTCCCTTTCATTCATGCCTAGATCGCTCACATTCTGCTCAGGCTTTATTATTGCAATGAAGTGGGCAACTTTACGCTGATCAAACACAGTCCTTAGTTTCTTGCTGTTTTACCATTTGATAGCCAAAGAACCCTTTCTGTGCGACATGGGGGAAACAGAAGAGTAAGGAAGCACTCCCCAGATTCAAACCCCTAAGTACGAATTACAGCACGGTATCATTCTTCAAGGTACTTACTGAAAGGTCTGTGACACCGTTCAGCTGAGTGTGTTGTTCTGCACTGTTCTAACTGCACAAAGAGAAAAATTCCAACTTAAAAATCCTCTTGAAAATCCTCCCTCCCCATTCTCAAGGCTGGAGCACTGCCAACAGCACCTGCAATGATCATGTGTGGGAGTTACTGAAGAGTCTTAACACAGCACATGTTAATTGCAGTAACTTTGCTTTTTCTATCATTACTGTTTATTAAAGTTTCCTCTTGCAGACAGTGCAAGCCACCCTGGCACTTTTTAATTAAATAAAAATTCGGATAAAGACCTGGTAATGTGTAAAACCACACCCAGAAAACATCTTCCAGCAGACTAGGGAATACTCAATTTCAGTTTTGAAGCTCTTGGCTAGAAAAAAAATTATCACTAGACTATTTGGGTACTTCAAGCCTGGCTATAGGGACTTCTCGCTGTCAAGAGAATAAAATCCTGTCACCTGAGTTTTTAAGGTGATCATGGTGATACAAAGATTAAGTTTCTAAGGTTCTAACATACTGAGGTGGAGAAATAGAGGATCTCCTTCCTTCTTTGGTTAGGCAGATAAAGCTTTCCAAATATTAGTGCAGAACTATACTCATACAAGCAAGGGGAAATTCACCCTAGATAGAAGCCCACATTGAAAAACAATCCTGCAGATTTTGGGTTGCCTGTAGTATCTCAAGCCTTAAACTCTACAAGAGAAGGAGGCCAGAACATCTGATTAGCAAGCCTGAAACACCCAACTGGTCTGCAGGAACAGCTTCCACAGCTTTGTGAAGTGCAAACTTCATACCTGAAACCACCTCAAGCAAAGTAGATACAAAAGCAGGACACCAGCAAACACTCAACTGGCCAACAATCAGTTTGAGACAGGTACTGTGATCAGAAACAGATTATGTACATACCAACTATGTCATCAAGTGCCCACAACCTTGGTGTAGGTTAAACAGCTGCTTCTGGATTAAGATCCCAAAATAAAGCATATGGAAAACAAAAGTGGCATCTACGTTTTGATAAAGTTAAAAATATTACAAACTTTTAGCTTTTATTGAAAATTAAATATATTAGCAAAAGCAAGATTTAAGAAATATTTTACAAATTATTTACATACAAGAAAGCCAGTATCCCACATATTCACAAATATGCAAACCTTTAGTTACAAAAAGTACCTATGGGCAGCATGACGCTAACCTCGCCTCTGCAGGGTGCTCTACTACTGGTATGGGTAAGGCATAGAACTCGCATTTGCACCAACTTAAATAGTTCAAATAAAACTTTAAGCTTTTAAATCCTGGATGCACAATCCCCAATACACACACGCACACTCTAAGGTTTCTTCTAAGCTATAGGAACTAGGTGCGTGCTCTGGAAGAACAGCCAGCCTGAAAAGCCCAGTACTAGCATTTAGCTTTCAGCTTCCTCTTTAACATGTACAGGCCTAGGTATGTAAACCATATTCACAGTTTTAAGTAGTTTTAGACAGAAGTACCTTTTTTTTTTTTTGCATTTGTTCCTTAAAATTGGCTCTCAGATCAGCATACAGTTCATCATGTCACCTGTTCTGTGATGCATACATTTACAAGATAACTTAAAAATCTCTCCCATATTCATGGTCGAGGTAATTCAACGAGAGGAGCAATATCCAACAGTGACATTCAATACTATATTTCAAATATTTGTGCAAACAGCAAAAGAACAGTTGTATGAGGCAAACATTTGCAAAACCTTTAATACCTCCTCAGTATTGTAAACTTGGACTGTCAGCCTTAAGTCCTGCGCTTCCCACAGCTTTAAAAAGTCAGTGGCTAAAATGATCAAGTCTCAAAAACAGGTTCTCTTCTACATAGTGCAAATTGTAACGTAGATCATGTGAAGAACATATCTAGCTGGATTGACTCTGTGCAATCGTCAGTGGTCTTCTCTCCTAGCTGGAGAAGGTGTGCATTCACAGAACCAGGTGGTTCAGGAAGTCGGGAGGGCGGGGAGGAGAGAGGAAAAGCAGTTCCATTACACTTCTCAAACCAGAGCTAGATGTGCAAAGGCAGCAAAAATCCCAGCTGCGACTACAACCAGAGCAGAGTAACTGTTCAGGAAGACCCGGGCGGTTAGTCACTTGCACTGGTCTCTAGAAAAATACGTGAGTATATGTTGGATCTTTATCAGACGGTCTTTTAAAGACATCATGGAGAGAACTGACAGCTGATATCTGGGATCTACTGGGAGAACAGCTAGAAGCCACCAACACCAAGCAGGACCGTTGGGCATTGCCTAAAAATGAAAGATAAGTTGGTTACCCATAACCAGTGTAGTACAGTTGACAAATGTGAAGACATCAAAAGAAAAGTTGTCAAAGACTAAAGTTTGATACTAATTAGAGAACTGCAGATCTATGATATCAGAAAAGTTCTCTTCTGATCTCTCCCCAGCTGAGAAATCAAGTAAGGTACACTTAATCTAAGCTCAATAACGCTATTGTTTTGAAGACACCGAAGGAAGGCCACAGCTTCCTTGGGAAAATGTGGCAAAGTATAGGACAGTCACCTAATAAAAAGCCTCCCTGATAAAAACTAGATCCACTGCCTGTCCTGCTATTCTTGAGGCTTGAATATTCTTGAAGCCCCATGCTTTCCTTTCTTTGTCTTTATTGTATTTGAAGGAGTGCTCTATCACCTCCCAGTCCCTCACCTGTCTCATTACCTCCTAGACAGAGCAGGACTACTTCATCTGTTTCGTTTAAGTTGATAAAACTCATCATGTAACTTTTCCCTGTACCTTACTCCACTCTCTACCCCAAGCCCCAGATGTCACACCGTGAAGAGAGGTCCTATCACTGCAGAGAAAATTAAGTATGACAAAAGACTTGCAAAAACATTACCGGTAGTGGTACACTCCAGGATGACACTTCCTCCCTCACCTCTGTATCACACAGCTGACACATCTGTGTTCTATTAAAAATCTCAGGTACATACCCACAGCTTCGCTGCCCTGCTAGTTACCCTGGTTTTGCACATTTACTCCACTTCCTTAGTATGTTGCTTTAAATCTGGGCTGTTTTTTAAATTAATTTTCTCTAAGTTCAGTTCTGAATTGGTGCACTGGCCTCCACAGCATGCAATCCTCACAGATCTGTTAACAGCCTCATAAAAGGTAGCACATAGGTGAAGGCCAGGCTCTCATCAGATACCACTTCATATACAATTCCACTTTGAAAACCAAATTTTTACACATTTTGAAACGTTACTTTTCTCTAGCCTTCGCTCTCTCAGGATCTCACCAGTCTTCATTAATTGTTTCATAACCAGTAAAATATATTGCTGCAGCTAGTTTCTTAAGAAATCCTAGCAGCTGCAGTAGCTCACAACACTAGCTCAGAAAGGAGGAGAGTGTTACTTGGGATTGGCTCTTTGGCAAAGATTACCACCTTCTTCCCATTTGAATTCTGACACCTTTACACAAACAGTTTAAAAGGCTACTGGAACCCAAAACTTATGTTCTCAGTTTATTATTTTTAAATCAGTTTAATAGCTTTATCTCCACAGCACCATCTCATCCTTTCCTGCAACAACTGTTGAACAGTGACAACGGTTGCCTTTTCTTGCTCATCACAGGAGAAGCAAGATGCAAAGCCTTACACATCTTCAAAGCTGGGAATACCCCTCTTTTAATTTTTTTTTCTATAAATGTTTAGGACTTGTTAATGGGAAGGGTGTTTACTTTTAGAACTAAGCACCTAATAACTGATATTAAATGATGTCTCACCTGTATATTTTCCTCCCTGCCAGGCATTGGCCCAAAGTGTTGAAGAATTTGAGTGCGAAATTTGTTTCTTAAGTTTTGGAACCAACTGCAGGCCTGACTGTAAACAAAATTGTGTAGTTCTCTCAGTTTCTTTAGTTCTTCTTCATCAGCAATCTATAGGAGGAACATTATGAAAATATCATTAGAGAAACACCGAAGGTTTTCAACCTAAAAAAAAAAAAAAACCCAAGCCATTTGGTTTCAACTATATTTAGATACATTTTTTGCATTCTCCTAACCCTTGATTGCTGACTGAGTAGCAAAGAAGTCCTGTGATCCTTTAAGAAGTTACAGCTTCAATCTATTGTTTGAACAAAACACAGTTTTTCTTTGTTGCTTAATAATACTTTTAAAACAAGCTAGCTTCCATTTCTTATCTATGTGCTGGCACTCAAGAATAAATCAAGCAAAAGTTTTGAGCTATTAATACTAGTAAGTATTTATATAGCATCCTGGATACCTTAACATCTTCCAAATATTCTATGTCTGCAGTGCAATAACCATCTTTCATCCCTCTTCGTAACACTCTGAATCTCTTTCCACCAACTGTATCAACAACAGAGCGTCCATCAGGCAGAAAATGAACATTCCTAATTTGCAGCATGCATCCATAATCTGCAAAACTAGAAAAAAAAGATCTTGTCAGTAATGTAACTACACCCTTTTTATAGGAGGCTTTTTATAATTAAGAAAAGGAAATGAGAAGCTTGGAATTAGGATGTAAACCTACCCATTTTGAGAATCACTTATACACATGCCAAACTGTTTAGTCCCAGTTTCCATACTTCTGCGAATCATTAGTCTGTATCTTGGCTCAAACACATGTAACGGGCAAGGCACAGTAGGATATGCCATAGTGCAAACAAACATGGGAACATTCTTGGTCAAGCTTCAAGAGAACATCAAAAGAAATACATAGCGTAAAAATCTAATCACTGAACTACCCAATACATTTGTTTCAGTACAACTGCTATATTTGAGGTCATAAAGCACTCTTCAAAGCTTAATATTAAGCGTATCGTAGCAACTTTCATCAATAATAAATACACAAACTATTTACAGAGACTGAATACCTAGTAGACAGTAACCCTCACAGTTACCTAGGTAGTATCTAGGTAGTGAACAAAGGTCATTTGTTTTGAGGACAGGGGTGGCATTAGGTTTTTGGTTTTTCTTTTTGTTTTAGTTTGAGCAATGCAAGCCATCATGCCCTCAGAGGCAGAGTTTTCCTGTAACTAAGGAGAGGTAGCAGAAACTATACTAGCTAGGATACCATTTAGATTGTTTTCAGTGATAAACTCCAGAGCAGAAGATGCAACCCAGGGTGTAATTTTTACCTTGCAATATACCTCAGCAGGCCTAACTGAAAAACAAAGTATTTTTTCACGCTATTTTTATCAAGTATGTACAGTTGATACAAACAGGTTAGCATTAAAACATTACCAGGCATTTAATTAATACCTTTTAGACTATAAGGCATAATTCTAATGTATGGATTGTGTAATGTAAGTTGTATGAGCTATAGTTTTAAGTAATTTTCCAAAATTCGTATCTACAGTATGTGATACTCTACTCAACATGAAGATTACAAAAGAAATCCCAACACTTTCTTTCCATCACATCTAATTTTACACAATTAGTGTCTAACATGAACTCTTCAGCCAGTTCCAGGGGACAATTAAATTAACTGCAGCAGAGCTAAAACCGCAGCTCCACAACAGTGCACGCAGAGAAAGAAACAGAAGGGCAAATGGATTTTGCAGAGGCTTTAAGACCCCCCACATTGCTACTACCAAAGTGTGCTTTTATTACTTCCACAACAGTTAAAAACCTGGTAATTTTCTGAAATACGCATTTAAGACACCAAATTAACATGTCTTTACACTCCTTTTTAATCCATAACATGCCATTATTAATAATCAAAAAATGATGAAACATTTCTAAAATGGATTTCCATACAAATCTCTCACGTTTTCTAGGTAGAAGACTGCACACTTACTTTGAGTGTTCAGCTGTTTCTTCAGCATGCATTCTTTTTCTCTCATGTAATTCATCAGCCAAATATTTCATTATTAATTCCTCCAGTAGTTCTGTGATGCTGTATTTTCTGCTTGCAAGGTACTGTAAGCAATTTTTGTAAAAGTTACTTTTAAATGTTAGGAAAAGACCTGAGAAAATACAGCTTTTATTTAAAGCCAGGATATATGAAGTGTGTCATAATTTCAATTTAAATCCATGAACACTTACAGCTCTGAAGGTTGTTTGTGTTTCAGTACTTAACACCTAATGCTACTCTAATATTTGAAAATACAATTCTCTATTTTCATTCTTAATGTCTGACAACTTGAGTGCCTAACTCTGTCCTTCTACACTTACCAGAGACAGAATTCATATCCCAGTTTATACAGCCATACAAATAAGGAAGGCATGCCAAGATCAGAAAGGTTTCACTGAACAGTCACCAAAGTTTACAAACACTCAGGATTTAACTATACCAACAAAGTAGGTGGTCACAAAAACATAATAACCCCTCTAACACCTCACGGGAAATCTAATAAACTTGTACTGACAAAGTCTGTCTCAAAGGTTCCTCCCTTCCAGCAGCAATCCCCCACCCAAATGAAAGCAAGTCGCTGTGTTTAAGTGAAAGGACAGGGTATTGGTGCTTGTGAGCTCCACTGAGAAACAGTACCTCTTTCAAACTCTCTTTACAGAGCGGACACTGAGGCGCGTGGTCTAAACACCGTTCCAAGCAACCTTTGCAGAAAGTATGTCCACAAGGGGTTGTCACTGGCTCAAAGAACAGCCTGAAACCAAGTTATTTAAAGTCAGATACCATGGCAAGCACGTGTTTTGCATAACAAGGCAGGGAAAATTAATCCCAGACTTCTTATTCTACTTTTTCCCTTACACTAGAGTGTGTTTCCATTTACCACCACACCACTCATTTTTTGAGATTTCTGATGAACCTGGGCACATTTCAACACTATAAACATTTATCCCAATGCATGAAGATCTTGTTCTCACTATACAGAGACTCAGAATTCACAAAATTAAGTGATTCTTTGAGGACCTAAGTTGGTTTAATAACATTATTACATACTAGTAACATGACTATGGACAGTTTAGTATACACCATGTATTTTAAAGTATTTATTTTGAAACCTAGGATGACTCAATTAGATATTTTAAATATATCACCTACATTTAAGTAGACTAACGTTCCAAAGTATCTACATCTCCTAGATAAATATGAGGTTCACGGGCAATACTTATTGTGAGAAGGCTAATGCTTAAAAAAGTTAAATGGTTCTACTGACTAAAAAAAACCTCAAAACCCTAACAGTTTACCTCATAAGATCCTGGGGTTTTTCTTAAGTTACTAGTTAAGAATGCCAGCTTTAATTTAAAAGGCAGTTTGATTAAAATGTTACGGTGTCACATAGTACTAGAGTGAGTGACACATTTAAATAAGCATTTAACTGGAGGGACAGCAGGAGGCTGAAAATTACTGACTGATGGCAAAACTCATCACAACCTGTACCTCCCTCAGTTTACATGAATAACAGGTATGTGGCCAAGCATCTATAATGGAAATAATGAATCAAGGTGGAAATCTTACCTCATACATAGAGCGCACTCAAAATCTGATACATCAATCAAATCTCCTGGAATCATTCCAAAAGACAGTGTCATGTCCCTTTTTGTACTTTCTAAGGAGAAGCAAGATAAAATACTCCTTCAAAAAAGAGCACAAGACAGTAAATACTTTAAATTTCAAAGTAAGTGACTGTTTACCTCCTTGTTTTTTGTGTTTGTTTCTTCCATCTTCACATACAACCATATCCTGTTCTGAAAAGGAAAGCTTTCTTTTCAATAAAGCACCTTTTTCTTGGCCAGAGAGAAGGGGTTCAGAAGACACTCTCTTTAAGCCATCTTCCTTGGCAAGGTCTTTTGTTGAATTAAGAGCGTGGGCAGACAGTGCACGATTTAAGCTTCCACTGACAGGTTCCAGTACCTCTGATCCTCCTAAACTCTATAATAAGAAGATGAACTGAACTGTACTTAAGAATAACACAAATCTAACCATATAAGACATGAACATGCAAAGATACCTAAGCCAAACTGATACACTGTCGTGGTTAAACCCAGCTGACAGCTAAAACACCCCCCTGCCCCGCAGTGGGATGGGGGAGACAATAAAAAAAATTTTTTTTTTTTTTTTTTTAAAAGTGAAAGTTGTGGGTTAAGTTAAATACAGTTTAATAGGACAAAAAAGGAAGAGACTCAATCCAAATAATGATGGTAAAAATACATACAAAACAAGTGATGTACAGCACAATTGCTTAACACCTGAAAACAACGTGCAGCTAGCTCTCCAGCTGAACCGCTGCCTCCTAGCCACCCCCTAGTTGCATCCAGAGCATGACACCATACGGTATGGGATATCCCTCTGGCCAGTTTGGGTCAGCTGTCCTGGCTGTGTCCCCTCACAGCTTCTTGCATATCCCCCCTGCCTTCTTGTTAACATGAGAAGCTGACAAGTCATTGGCTGCTTGGCAGCAACTGAAGACATCAGCATGTTATCAGCATTATTCTCATACTAAATCCAAAATACAGCTTCATACCAGCTGCTAGGAAGAAAATTAATTCTATCCCTGTTGAAACTAGGACATACCCACAGTTAGTTCATTAATTAACTAGAGGAATTTGATAAATCAAGACAGTATTCAAATTTGCATTAGCAATTTAAAAATCCTCATCTGCTTCAAAGAGGAGAAAAACTGTCTTTCTCCCTATTTTGAAGTCACTATTATAAAATCTCAGCACCTTCTAATAATTTGTTCACTGGAATGAGGAGCCTAACACCCCAAATGAGAAAACATTACTTCCAAATCACAGTTCTTTTCTTCTAACTTAGCCAATGACAAGAAGTCAGTATTTAGGCTGGAAAGTATGACAAATGAAGATACCAGAACATCTGATGTTTGCGTATCAGCCAAAGAGAAAAGTTACCCTAAAGTTTTCATTACCTGCTCAGGACAAAGCTGTAAGTTGCAGTAAGATTCAGTCACCTCAGAACCAAGTATATAAGGTTTATTTCGAATAATTGGTGAATTCCAAGCAGATTCCTTCAGACTCTCTCCTAACTTCTCTGGTGACAGCACATCACACAATGTCTAGAAGACACATAGTTAAGTGTTCATAACAATAATAAAACTACGTCTAGATCCTTTTTCATAGAAGTACCTACTAAAAATAAGAATTTGATCTATACACAGTTATCCTCATAAATAGAGCTTTATTTAAGCAGTATCAGAAAGAACAGTTGAGAACAAGCAGAAACCTACATACCTCTATTACTAAAAATAAATTTATCTAGAAATCTTTTGTACTGCGAGTGAGCTCTTTGAACAGTTAGACATTATCAGATCATCCTCATGCTGCTTTTCAATGTGAATGTTCATTACCAAAGAAAAAAAGATGCTGTGCTCTAGGCATGAAAGAGTTCAGCTTAGAATATTTAACTTGTTGCCTGCTTTCCATTTGTCCAGATTTTCATTAACTTCAAAAGCATATGTACTTTGGCACATGTACTTAAAACCTGTATATTAGGATTCTCTTCAACATAGTATGATGTATCTTGAAAGGAATTAACTGAACCTTCTATGTATGTATTGAAGGTCTACTATAATGGAAGCTTTATAAAAGAACTAAATCAGAGAGACAGTAATCCAGTTTCATAAATAAACTTACCCTTTCTACTTCTAGCTTGGCTGGAAGGAAGTCCTCATCAAGGGCTAAGCACTGCAGAAACAGTTGTAAGGCATCACCTACAAAGCCAGAGTCTTGCAGCACTTTTCCTTTCTGGAAGTAGACCTGAAAAACAGATACCATGAAGGCATTTATAGAGGGGATGTAGAACTACAGTATTCAGCTTAGAGGCATTACAAGAGTTTGAACTGGAACCCCCAATGACAAAAAAGAATGTAGCTCTTCGTGGAACTTCAGCTGTGTGCAGTGTAGATATCTATATGCCTTGTCTAACATAAAACCCCTACGGTGTTTGACAAGTCATGGGATAGGCTGCCATTACTCTCCTTCCAGATAATCTGTTCTGGCTTACATGAAGGGTTAAAAATCTGACCAGTGCTGAATCCACTAAAGGCTTTAATTTCCCCTTTCTGTGAGCCTTTGGAGGGGAAGAAGAGTGACGTGCAATGTAAATTATTGCATAACCTCATACAACAGCTTAGAGGAAACCCTTCTTGCCTTCTGTTTCATTAAAAGCTTCATAGTTCCAGCCTGCAGGAGAAGGGTAACACTGAAGAAAACAACGTACACAACCATGCATCCCCCACATACGTTTGAGTCTTTATTCTTAACACAAACCAATGTACTCTTGGTACTGCTTCCTGCAACTGTATTTTATTCTTGAACACTAAACAGTAGCTAAAAAGAGTATTTGCCTACTATAAAAAAAAAGGGGAAAAAAAGACTACTGAATTTTGTTGGACCTACCTATAACCATGTGATACAGAACTAGCAAGTTCCTTATCTGACTTACCTCAATTTTAAGAAGATGCAGTAACATAAGTACAAGTTATCCAAGAAAAGTGTTGCAGTTTAGTGTAACTGCTGCTTCAGTGGCTCTTGTAGGCTGCAGTTACAGCTTTCTGCAAGCCCCATGTTTTGAAAAACACTGGTACAGTCAAGGCCAAATTTGAGACCAAGCCTATCAGAGCTGGTCATAGCGCCTCTGTGAATCACATATAGGAGAAAAAAAAACTGCTGGCAGGCGCACTTTGCCACCGGAGCGGGAGTGAGAAGATGTAACAAGCTGCACGGACTCCAAGGCCAGGCCTGCAGGAGGGGGGGGATGAAGAATGCGAAGAGAAAGTTTCCCCTGCAGCTCGTGGTGGAGTCCATGGTGAAACGGGTGTCCCCCCGAAGCCCATGGACGAGGACGGGGAGCAGAGACAACTATGCCTGTGAAGATTGATCCACGCCTCAGCAGGTTTGCCAAGGGACTTGTGACTTTGCGGGTGACCAGGCCGGGGGGTCTGGACCCGGACGTCAGCACCCTATGGAGGGGAGAGTCCTGCTGAGAGGCCTGTGGTGAGGGGATGACTCCCCGATAGAGAGGACTCACGCTGCAGAAGGTCGTGGACACGACTCTCGCGTGGGTGGGACCCCACGGTGCCGCAGGGGAAGGGTGTGTGTATGTGGAATGCCCCCCCCCCCAGCTGAGATGGAAGACAGCTTGGGAGGAACGGACTGAAACCCCTCACTCTCCATTCCCTGCCCCCCCTGTACTGCGAACGGGAGGGAAGAAGGGAGCGAATCTCTGATTAAAGTCATGAGTGCGAAGAGGCGAGGGGTGGGGGGAGGAAGTAGAAGTGGTAATATCTGGGGAAGAAAAGCAGCTTGTTGGGAATCACCGGAACCCCACTGCCCATTCCCTGCCCCTCCCCGCGCCATGTTGGGGGGGGAAGAAGGGAGTAAAATCGGGATGAGTTTTAAGTTTGCTAAGAAGGGAGGGGTGGGGGGAAGGTGCTTGAAGACCTGGCCGCTTCTTATCTCGTTCCGGTTCACTGGGTGTAGTAGTTGTAGTAAGTAGTAATAAATCACCTTTTTCTTTCCTTTATTCTGTGCTGCGTCTGTTTTGCCCATTGCACTAATTGCAGAGTGATCCCTCTGTCCTTATCTCAAGTCCTAAGCCTCCTAGTATCTATTTTCCCCCCCTTTTCGGCTGAAGGGGGGAGTGAGCGAGCGGCTTGGTGGATATTTGGCCTTTGGTTAGGGCCAAAACCACCACAAAAAGTTAGATACAGCAAGTTGTATATGAGATTTTGGATAACAGAACAGAAAGCTGAATTTAAAAAAAAGTGCCGTTTCTATGCAATGACTGCCAGTCACAGTAGAGTCTGTTAAAGGCTGTCAGATGAGGGCATACATCATCTTTGATAGATTTTGGGAATTTCATTACAATGTATCTTGAAGAAGGAATGTATGCTAATCTTGCTCTTACAGGCAGTTTATTTTCCTACAGAGATAAGAACTGTGAGAGGAATCCATCAAACCAAGCTCAGTTAAGTGAGGTTTCTTTCCAAACATAGAGAAAAAAGTAGGCAGTACTACCAAAACAGAGAAAAAGTAGGATGCTCTCTGAATTTGTAGTAGCCATGGAACTGCTGAACACAGAAGAGACCAAGACAGCAGCAGTTATCTCCCCTTGTGTGGCAAGATCTTGCTGCTGCTCCTCCTGTGCTCAGAGTTTAGGCAGTGCTGCAATATGCAGTATCTTAAAGCCAGTGACTCCCCATCTGCCTGCGTTGTTTGCAAAGCTAAATTCCCACTGAGTTTCTTTGGGCTTTTCCAAGAGAAGCTTTCCAAACTAAACAGCAAAGTGTCCTTATCTTAATAAAAATTAACAAATAAGCAAAACAAACCCCAAACCCCAGCTGTTAGAGGTTACATCACCATAAATTATCCCAACTCCAAGTACTGGAGCCACTAAAAAAAAGGCCCCAAACACATGCTCTACATTATTTAGCCAATACTATTGCAAAACTATTGCTTGTGCTAAATATTTTTTGACTGTTGTGTGGTATTTGGAAAAAAGAAAACTGTGTTTTCCTATTTATACAGCAAACTGTCTACCAATAAACTTCAAAAAACTGAGAGAAATGTTGATTTAACAAAGAATTCTAGTCCTGACTGGCAACAGCACCCATCCATCTCATGTGATATTCTCAAGAAACAGATAATGCTTAAAACCCTCTGATTTTGGGAAATGCAATCAAAGTATAAACACTTCAGGGAAGTGTACAGCTTTAAAAGGACCAACTTGTACATAGCAGAAGAAATTTAAAAACTCTACTGCATCAATCCACCAAAAGCATGGGCCTCAGAAGTTCTGCTTTCAAGCAATTAAAGCTGGCTGCACAGTTTCAGCCAACCATCCAGCCAAATGACATTAAGCTAAAGTTAAGTTTGTAAATATTTAATAATTTTTCTAAGCGAGCACATAAAAGTGTTCTTATAAAGAAATAATCAATAACAAATAACTACAGACAGCACAAAGTACTTCAAAATACTTCCTAAGTCATCATTCTACTGCACTTAACCCTTCAGCAAAGACAGCATCTCTTGCTGTGAAATGAAGCAAAAATTTTTTATGAAGGCTAAATTAACAATTCCAAGTAGATTCATCAATTAACTCTACCCTGCTATAGCCGTAAGAAGCCCATCTTATGTAACTATCTTAAGACACCTTTTAGCATTCTGCATGCCTGACAAGATAACATTTAAGGTAGCTGACCTAGGTACTTAACTTGACACAAGCATAATTTATAATTCATTGATTTTATTGATAAACACAAATTTTGAAAAAGTACGAATTGGTATCAACTTACCTCTGGACAATTTGGCATTTTAGACATAACAAAATTTAGATCTTCTATGGCTGTTTTATATTCTTGGAGGCCAACGTATGACTCAGCTCTGTACATTCTCAGCATCAAGTTGCTGGAATCTGAAGACAAAAATTAAATAACACTTTTTATAATTCAGAAATTTGTACTTTTAAAATTAAATATGCTCTCATAGTGATCTATCATAAGTACACTTTTTCCCACCATACTTTCAAAATTACCAGAGTAAATTCTCCCCCATCCCCTTGTGTCTGGGTCATAAAAGCAGCAGTAATTCCCAGCTCATGGCTTTCAAGCTACAGGACAAATTTTGCACTCCCTAACATGTCTTGCAGCAACAAGAAAAAAACATTTAAAAGATCTAACACTGATGCTGACAGAATAAAGTATTATTCAGTACTGCTGCAACAAGAAGAAATTGAGGTCTGAGTAGACTATAGACTTAGAACAGCGCACCTGTTTAAACCCACAGAAATCAAGGAATTCACCACACTTGTATCAAAAAGCATAAGTATTATGAAGTCTGCTTTTCAACTGTCATTTGTTCCTATAGCGTCCGACCCCTTCCAGCCATGGCTGGAGATACAGATGCCACTTACACAAGGGCACGCATCTGATTAGTACCAGAAGCAGGCTTTACTACTATGCGGTCTGAAAAGAGATAGGCAATACCAGAAAGCCTTTAACACCAGCTGGCTGCCCTGCTGTAAGGAGGTGTACTAATGGAAGTTCTGCAATGCAAAGACATGAGTATGTGCTCAGTAAAGACAAGTTCTCAGGTCCAGCAAAAAGCATTGTGTACTTTTGGCAAAGCAATCACTAAATTTGAAGCACACCCATCTCCACACCACTAAAACCGTGGTTTCCATAACACAACTAACTGCAGCTGCTGCTTGGAAAAAGTGCCACCACACTGTTTTGTTCTTGATTTTTTTTATAAATACACCTGTGTTTTCCATTGAATGAAGGAAATCAAGTACTGATGTACTGTAAATAATACTAAAATTAAGTAATTCTTTAAATTTGTTTCAACAAGATTTTCTCCAAGGTGGGTGGGGGGTATAGTTTCAGTTTTATATTTCATCTTATTCAATTTGAAATGTCTGGTTTAAATTTTCATAATTTCTAATGCTGGGTGGCTTTGCATTTAAAAGCCAGTATGGTTAACGTCCTCATGTAATTCCAACATACTGCTTTGTATTTGGATATGCAATGTTACACGTAAAAAGACCTTAATGGAAAAGAAAGGGTTAAGAAAAATTCAGAACTACCAGTAGACTTGAGGCTGAAACTGTTTCCCTTCAAATACAAATGTTCCCATCCCTGGTTTGTTTGGATTTATTTCATTTCAGACACAGTAAAATGTTTGTATTAACAGAAGTCTGGGAATTTGTCTAACTTAAACAGGTAATTCTGCAAGCAGAACTCTAAAGCCTGCTTTCCTGTGGCTTTGTGGTTGTCAGAGCTCAGATCAAACTCTTCAGACCATTTATTCTGATGTATTTGACTCTTTGGCACCCAGCAGAGTTTGTATTAAACCAAGCTCTTTTCTTCAGAGGTAGCAGTAAGCACAGGTCTTTTTTCTCTGATAAGCTACCTATTTACACACGATTGGGAGAGCTCATCTTTTCCAGGCTTTCAGGCATAGAGGATGACCTGAAGAACTCCCAAGCCTTCCTTTCTAGAGGCAGGGTGAGGGGTAGTTTGAAGATAAAAATACGAGTTTAAGTCTACAGCAGGTGGACATTTTTTCCATTTCGTTTTCAAAGAGGAAAGCATGGGTCCAACTGAACTGGTACAAAACACAGGGGCTAAACCAAGGAATCTGGACCCAAAATCTGCTGTTGAACACACACACACAACCGCTGCTGCCAATGAACAACCAACACAGAAAACAAATTTGGTCTAGACATTTGCAAGATCAATAGTTCTAAATTTATATGTCAAATTTTGCAACAATAATTTAATTTCTAGGCTTTGGAATTGTGAAAACATTGTTCACTGATGTTTCTGAATATATTTTAACGTTTGCCATCTAAAGGGAGGACGCAAAGCTTATTTCAAATCCTTAGACCAAAGACTAAACAGAGCAGAGCCACGACTTGTGCTTGAATTTTGAGTTTCAGTAACCCTGTATATTGCAAATACAGAAATCACTCACTGCATACCCAAAATCAAATAATTTTAATATTAGACACCTCAGCACAGAACTGTGTATACCAGTTATTACATTAATAGGAAGATACACAAAGGTGTGCACACAAACCCCACTCATGTGAATTTGGGGGTTTTTTTATACAACTTCCAAAGCATCTGTTCCTGGCTACTGTCAGCATAAGCATACCAATAAATGCATCATCTCTGGTCTGATCCTGCATACTTAGTGAATGGTTCTTAAAATTATCCCAAATTCTTCAAAATAAAAGACATGCATATTACAACCACTATGCAGAAAAACTTCAGGACACGGTATTTATTAATACAGTACTATAAGGTCGTGCCAGTGATCAGGGGTTGGAGCACACAACCCATGAGAAGAGGCAGAGAGAACTGGGCTTGTTTAGTGGAAAACAGTTCCCAAAGGTCTTCATAGAATATAACAGCCTTTGAGAATCCACAAGACTATCTAGAAGGCGCTTTACTGGCATGCATGGGGGAAAACCAAGAGACAATGGTTATAAACTGAAACAGGAGCAGCTCTGACTTGAAATAAGAAGAAAATTTGGCACTAAGATAATTAACCTTTGAACAGGTTGTCCAGAGAGGTTATGGAATCTTCCTCCTTGTAGGTCTTCATGATACATCTGGACAAAACCTTAAGCAAACTGCTCTGAACTCAGTGTTTATTCTGCTTTGAATGGGAGATCATTTGGTCAACAGACCTCCTGAGGCCCACTCCAGCAGGTACAGCCTGTGATACAGACCAAACTCGAGTCTATTAGCTGTGTGTTTCAGGATATTTGGTTAAAGACAAGATGCACATGGATTTCAACCCAACAGACTTCCTTTAACTAAACCATTTCATTTCAATCCCCCACAAGAAATGTATTAACCATATGAACGTTAACATTCCTCATGTTTTTCAAAAATAATTTTAGCACCATGGAAAATATTTGTCTATCAGGTATTTCAAGCTATATAAGAAAGTAACGAAAAGATGCCATTTGACTAAAGGTTGTGTCACTGCCTTAATTAAGACATAAGATTTAGGTTTATAATTTCTTAAGTCTCTATCTGCATTAAAAAAACCCAAACAGATATGAACTAGCAAGTCAGAAAACACTGAAACAGAGCATCATGATTTTAAACATGAATACATTTCTTATGCTATTTTTTCCACTTCTAAGTGTTTTCAAGAACTCATGTTCTGGAGGAAGATAGGAAGCATACCAGAAGCTCCTAATTAGTTCTCTATTAGCCTGAAATCACCTTCAATTCTTAGTTGTGAGCCCACAGGTCTAAACTGACATTTAATGTATGTCTGCATTCTGATTCATGAAGTTCTTTAGTACCTTCACCAGAGCGCTTGGAACATACTTGGAATATTAATAGTTCTCAGGACTGAAGACACAGGGAACAGTTGTACAAACTGAACATCTATCACTTAATTCTAGCACATGCACTAAATTTTAAAAATTAAATCGTGGATAAGCACCACATCTGATAACTACTCTCCGATTTTAAAGCCAAAATTTAAGATGTAGCTTCACAATAAAAGCAATATTTTTTTTCCTCCATTGATAGCTACATGGTATTGCTAAATCCATTAAAGAATAACTAAAATCTATTGAATTAACTTTCTCTTTCTTTCAAAACAATTGTGAAACATGAAACAGAACCCCTGTAAACATCTGTGATCAATAACAGATCCATCAGTTTGTACCCTGAAGGCCACTGAATTTTGATTCCGGTTTTTTTGTCACTCCTATGAGCCAATGCCGTTGTTCAGAACACACACGGACAAGAAATCTGCTTCTTACAGTTGCAAGATTTAAAATAGATCAGCCACTTTCTCGGGTCACATCTATCCCATATCCCACATTTTGGAAACACCTGGGCAAATAACATAGAATTACCGAAGACCACAAGTGAACCTCTTTAAATTAAGTTGCCAAAAGGTATACAAAATATATCTGAGATCTAATCCCACCCACATGGAAAACAGTTTATTCTGGAACTAGATCTAACGTATCTCCCCAGAACAGATTGGAAGGATTAGACTTATGCAAGCTCTTTGGGTTTGTTGTTTTTTTTTTTTCCTCCGCTGAAGACAACTGTACAAACATAATACACTTAATCTGTAAAAATACTAATTCCTACATTCCTAAACATTAATAAAATGGCACAAAACAAAAATGGAACCCTGTGGTCACCAGGTGTTAAAATCCAGTCAAATAAAAGCAGCAAAGGAATCTGTCACTGGACCCATCTAGGTGTATCAATCACATAAATTCGACTCCCTCTACAAAGAGCACACTCTGAAACACCGACTGTATCTCAAGCATTCATGGTACCAGACATGCTGTGCATTATCAATATAGGATAGTCTAAAACTGTGCCTCTACCTTCCGTGTTTGCACCCTCTCTCAACAGTATATTATAAAACTTCAACCACACCCACCTATGATGTCACTGCCATTACACAACCTGTCCCCCTCCATGCCTGTCTGCTTATGCAACTGGGCCCGGCCTGCTGGGAATTGTCTTGGTGACACTTAAGACTGTGAAAATAGGTCTGTCTCAGGAAACAAGGTTAAATACAGCAGCCGAACTCCTCTTGTCAGTGCACTGCGATAACTAAACACAAACCAAAACAAAGACCACAAACTCTTCTGTAAACAAGTGCCATGTGGGGGGAAGACAAGAAGCAGCCCACGTTGGACGCTCCTCCACGCCTCTCAAGTTGTACCCCACTAGCAGGCTTGACGCTCAGCTGAGGTCTGAACAGCTGCGCGTCCCGCAAGCCGTCCCCCCGCTCCACCAGACGACAGGGAGGTTCCTTGAATCCTCTCCGCAAACTCGAGAAAAGTTTGGATGCTCTTTATCAGGCCATTTCAGCCACTGCCGGCCTCAGCAGTAGTAAAGAGACACTGAAGGCCAGGAAGCAAACGCGCTCCCCGACCCCGCCGCGCTTTGCTACCAGCTCGACAGGCTCCCGCCGGGACCGGGGCGGGGAGCGAGGCGGCAGTCTGCGGCTCGGGACGGCGGGAGCGGGCGGGGGAAAAGCCCGACTGCTCTCCTCCAGCCTTACCTGCTCGCAGAGCCTGGCTGGCGGCTCCCAGAGCCTCTCGGAAGCGGCCCTGGGCCAGCAGCTCTTCCAGCCGGCTCCCCGTCCTCGCCCTCTCGCACTCTCTCGGGAACCACTTCTCCGCCAGTTGGTTGAGGACAACGCTGGTCCGCAGCGGGGCAGCGGCCGTGCTGGTGCCCCCCGCCGGAAGCAGCCAGTCCCGGCAGCGGCGGCAGCGGGCCCGCAGCTCCCTCCGGAGACAGCGGCGGCAGTAGGTGTGCCCGCACGGGACGGTGACCGGCTCGCTCAGGAACCTGCCGCAGCCACAGCAGCGCAGCGGCCCGGCGGCCACCCACCCGTTCTCCGCCGCGTCCCGGCCCCGGCCCAGCCCCTGCCGCAGGCGGTAGTTCAGCACCAGGCAGTCCACCAGGGTCCCGAGCCGCTGGGGTCCGGCGAGGGGGCCGAGGCACAGCGACGCCAAGGACGCGCCCGCCACCTCCTTCAGGCGGTTCCCGGGCACCAGCCTCTCGCCCAGCCGCAGTAGCGGCTCCCGCTCTCCATCCGCCTCTTCGCCTGGGCTCCCGCTACCGCCCGGCTCCGGCGACACCTCCAAGCCCGCGGTGACGGGAGAGAACGCCATCGGCTGCCCGGCTCCGGCAAGGGGGGGGTGTGGCGCTCCCGCTCCGGCCGCCGAGCTCGGCTCGGCTCCGCGCGCGGCGCTGAGGCACTGGCGGCGCGGGGAGGAGGAGGAAGCAAGGCACCCAGGCGGGCGGGTCACGTGCGCGCTCCTGCGCGCGCGACC
>VZTU01020361.1:209-46799 GCA_013400835.1 Zapornia atra | reverse complement strand
CCCGGGGCCGCGGGCGGTCGCCCGCCCTGCGAGGAGGAGACGGCAGAGTCGCGCGCCCAGCGCCGCCCCCCTTTCAAACCGCTCCGCTGCGCGCTCTCACCCTGCCGGCTTACATAAAGCGCTACGCCCGCTGACCGCCGGGCGGCCCAGCCATTAGTGGTGGGCGACGCCACGAGGAGGTGGGGCGGGAGGAGGGCGTAAGCCAGGAAGGAGGTTACAAAACGCCGCGCCATGCGCGTCCCGTAACGGGAGGGCGGGGCTGGTGCCAGGCGGCCAGGGAGTGAGTCACGCGGGGGGAGAGGAGGGCAGGGGAGGGGGCGGGCCCGGGAAGGCCCGGTCGGGCGGTGCCGTATCACTGCCGCCCCCCGCCGCCTCCCTGGAGCGGGGGCCTGGGCGCAGCCCCTCCTGCCCCGGGACTGAGGGAGCGCCTTAGCAGGGCGAGGGGTAGAAGCGGGGCTCGGCCGGCGAGAGGGGCGAGTCCGAGAGCTCCGGGTCGGCTCCTGGGAGCTGCCGCCAGGGCCGGGCGCTGGCAGCACCGTTGGGGCTGGGTGGGAGGTGGGGGAAGCGGCCCGGCGTGAAAGGCGGGCAGAGGGGTCTCTAGCCGGTTTCCGAGCGCCTCGGGGCGTCCCGAAGGCTTCGCCCCGCGGGTGCCCTCCCGGCGGCCGCACGCGTCTGCAGCCCCTTGGGCTCGGTTTCCTTCTGCGCCAGTTTGTTTTTACTGAGGGACGCGATAAAAGTCACAAGGTTAAGAAAAAGCTCTTTGTCCTCGGGGTTTATGTGTTTCTCCCTCTTTACCTGAACGCTTCCAGCAGCTGGTGTAGCCCGCCCTCGGGACGGGGTGGCTGTGCTGTCACCGTGCAGTCCTGCTGTGCCAGAGCAGCCTGGGGCTGCCGTAAGCTTTGCCTTCCCCGAATGTACAATAGCAAGTCGGGAGCTTTTGGGGAAATACCCCTTCTACTTCACCTATGCGAAGTAGTGGTCACAGTGCGTTTTTATGGGGAAATATTTAGGGTTTCCAGGTGTACGTCAGCCTCTAATGAAAGCTTAAAATCTGTTGCATAAGTCCTATGTATTTACAGTTGCTATGGTGCTTTTTTTAAACTTAAAGGACTCTGAGAAATCCAGAAGTCTCAGATAAATGTAACAGTCCCTCTAAAACCTTCCAGGCAAGGCTTAACAGTGCAGGAGAATTAATTTATGGCCGTATGAAAGGAACCAAGCTATATTTGTCTTCAGCTGTATTTCATGTATGACAGGTTAGAGGATGATGCAGAAGGCTGTTAAAAGGGCTGTAGGTAAAGATGTCAAGACTAGAAATAACTAGAAATACTTGGATTTATATCCAGATGTTTTGTCCGACTTTATCCACTCTAAAACACCTTTGCCTTTATGTTGTCTTTCAAGTTCCCAAAGTCAAACAGAAAAGATATTATTGGTACTGAAATACGAGAGAGAATGCGGCTATATTTTAGGTATGAAGAAGTAGGCAAGATAGTTTCTTATTCATGAAAAATTAGGAAGTGACAGCCTAAGGAAGGATCAAAGTAAAGATGCTTGTAGTGTGAACTTGAGTGGTGGTGAGATGAGGTAAAATGCTTTGAATTATGAATGGTTTGAATGGGTTGTGGAGTCTGTTTTAGATAAATCAAGTGTGAGCTGACCCTTCATAAAGTGTCAGGGGGATAAGCATGGATTTTAGGCAAGTAAAACTGAGAGAAGTACTGTGGGCACCATTATTAAGGAGAAGGGTAGTTTATTTTGCATTTCAAATAAGATTACATATGGAAATTGAGGAGAAAACTAGAACAGGACAAAGTTCAGGATCTGTGGAACTTCCTTAAAAAGCTGGAGTTAGATAGTAAGGTTGTGGGAACAATTAAAACCAGGTAGAAATGAAAACCCATTTCTACCATTACTGTTTCTAATGGTTCTTAGAAAAATTTGTACGTTAGCATTCAATACAGATGATTTGAGCAGTATTGTCAGCTACAATCAGCTATTTTTGATAATTCCAGCTGTGCAGGAGCAAAATACTTGTGGAACAGAAGAGTTCAGGCTTTTCCCATTGTCCTTCACTGGAAAATAAAAACAGTAAAAGGTGGGAGTTGGGGTAGGATGGGTGCATAGCTGGAATAGGGAGCCTGCCACTTTACAACACTTCTTCCAGTTTTAGAAATCTGGCTTTATTTAGTATTTTTATTTGGAGCTGGCTTGCGCTGCTGACAGTACCTGCTGTTGCTGTAACCCCTCACTGTCTCTTCATGTTTGAGATAGGTGCTGTTCTCTGCAGTTGCCCCTATTGTCTTAGGTCTCCCTTGGAAACTCTGGTCTTCCATGCATGAAGGGAAAAAAAGTCATCTAGGTTCAGATAGACAAAAGATTGTTTTTTGCTTAAGTGTGTTCTGTGTTGAAGGAAGTCGTTGAAATTCATTAAAGATACAGGCTGTAGATTTGTTCCTAAATACATGTCAGCAGTCTGCTGCAAAAATAGAGGGTTACTACCTCTGGATATGAAGTCATTCTGGAGTCTGGCATGCTGTGACTGGGTTCAAGAAGAGTGTGTACAAGTTTGTAGAAAAGAATCCATTACATAAAAATAATAATTTTTGTGTCAGGAAATCCCTGAGACAGATCTCTGGAGTCTGGAAGATTTTTGGGGGAGAAGTCTGACCATGTGATCACCTCATCCTTATTCTCTAGATGTTCATTTTGATCACTGGGAAACTGGATACTGGGCTCAGCTGGACCTTAGTCCAGACCCAGTATCTTCATTCTGACATCTTTGAGTTACAGTTGATTTTTCAAGTTTGGGGGTTGGTGCATTATTTAACTTTTGGCATATTTAACTAAACAAGAAATAATCTCCAGTTTTCAAATCTTTCACTGTGTTGTCATCAGGATGTGACAGTTATGTAAGGGGGGAGGGAAGACAAGACGTGCAACTTCTTACTAGATTAGATAACACACACAGCTCTACCACCACTCCATTAAAAATAGCTCACACACAGAAATCTGATGGGGTTTGGTTGGGGGTTTTTTCCCCTATGGTAGAGTCAGGTAAATTATACTTTAAAAAAAAATGCTGTTGTAGAGTTCACATCGGTCATTCTAAGAAAGATTTCAGGAATTGTCCTTCCCCTTTGTACCACAGAGTAGTATTTTACAACTGCTTATGTAAGTCTTGGTGGTTCTTGTTCAGAAAGGCCCTTGCAGATTACTACACCTTCACTACAGTGAGGTAGGAGTGCATTCCTTTCTTGTGCTTTTAAATTCACTGATTGGATGTTTCTATAAGCAATTCCTTGTACAAATAGCATGTGCAACCTGATTAAACATGAGATGATTAAGTGTTTTAAATCGGTTTTGATCTTGCTTTAGGTAAATTAGAGACTACTCTGATTTAAGATCTTGAGAAATTGACTGCAGTCAAAACAAAATGAAGCAAAACTAAGCCAGGCTAAGGGAACAGGTAGTGGCAGGCAGTGCACCTAAAAAATACCTGCATACTGGAAGTGTGGAGCCAAGCCCCGTTTTTACAGTCACTCTTGGCACATATCCCAAGAAAAGGTAGTTAACCTGAAGAAAGTAGTTCTATTCTAAGAGAAATGTGGTAATGGCTTTCTGGCTGTTCTCCTTCTATTTCTTTAAAGGTAGCTAGCTATCCAGCTGCTGAGATTTTTTTGCCAAGGTATGTATAACAAAGGCAAAATAAAATTAATTTGAGAAAGAATAGATTAGGCAAATAGAAGTCATACTCTTGAAAAGAAAAATCATGTTCCTGGGAACTAATTGTTCTGCTGGGAAACTAACTAATACCTTTTATTCTAGAAAAAATAGATGTAAGAAAGGAAGTCTCAGACATATTAAATAATTCTTGAATGGTGTAACTTTTGAAGTCTGTTCAGCCCTGGCTAAGAAATAACGAATCCTCAGAACCAACTTGGGTTTTTTTCTGTTTTAAGTTTGTTCTCTGTTGCTTAGTAGACTTTTGGGGCTTTAGAGAGGTAGTTCCAGCAGGCAGACTTTGAAATGGAAAAATGCTCAGCATCGCTGCAGTGAAACAAACACTAACTTTTCTTTGTCCAACAGCGTTGGGCAGAAGTTGGCTTTCAGTAAGTTTTTCAAGTATGAGAGTCCACAAAGCTGCATTTGCAGCTTGGTCTCAAAGTGTGCTGAATAGGGCTTGTCTGTGAGGAGCGTCGCTGGCATTTCTGTATGGGATAAGTTTTCCAAGGGATCTTAATTCTCTGTGAGAAAGTTTGAGCTGGAAGTTCTCAGCACCCCTGAAATAAGGCCCTTAGTAAGTTATTTAATTATATGTAATAAATACATATGCACTAGTGATTATTAAAAAAAACCCTTAACTATACGTAGGATAAACAGTTAACTACATGTTAGAAAGATAAGGATCTCATTAAAAATAAAAGGGGAGGCAAAACATAATAGGATCTAAAATACTTAACCAGGTAAAGACAGAGAGAGTGTATTGGCTAGATCCAATAAAGGACTTAAGTACCTAAAGCAGGATTTAGGGAGAATTCAGGTGCATAAGTCAAAAAATGCCACCTGAGAGATCTCACGCAGCTGCTTCCGAACTCAGGAGATGCCTGAAATCAGAAGGCTCTTCCTTGATTTTAATTTACATCTCTAGAGTGTCTCGGATTTTACTTCTGTGCACATTTGGTGTGCAGCAGCTAGAGCAGTTCAGTGCCTATTTCCCATTTAGCCATTTACAATCAGCTTCGTTGCCCAGGGACTCGATTCTGCTCTCAGGCTACACCAACCCTGCATTCATATTGCCAGCGGCTTAATTTGGTGTAGCTGCTTGCTTTAAATACGAAGGATGAGGAGATTGAATACCCTTTTATTTAGTAACCTGTTAGATTACTGATACTGGAGTTGGAAGATGCAGTTTGATTCTGAAATTGTTCAAACCCATCTCCTCCAAGTAATCCTAAAAGTGTGACTGACTGCATGAGTTCAGATTGTCTTGGGAGCATGAATTAGAGATGGGTCACTCCCTGCGAAATGCCCTTTTCCTTGGGATAACTCTCACACATCGTTTCTATTCCTACAGAATTCTCTGCTTCAGTGGCACAACTTTAGCAGGAATGGAGCAGAATTGTCTTTCTTTTCAGTAGCCCTGTCTCTTGCTGGCTGGGATCACCTTTCTGCTGTGTATTGGCTCGTATCTTTCTTGTTTAACAGGGATACACAGCAACAATAGGTTGCTACATGGGAGGCGTTTGTTTTCTCACCTCCTTCTGTTATCCTGGCTGTGATGTAACAGAATACAGCAAGCTCTGCTCCATTTTTTTTTTTATCAGAATGGTAATTGGATCTACAGTTAAGAGAGGCCTCTAGGCAGTGAATTGTGAGCACACCGACCTGCCTGTGTCTTGGCCTGGGTTAAGTTTCTAAGGAGTTGTGATAACAGTGCTGTGTTTCTTGCAGACGTGTTACACTGCTGCGATCCCTCAGGACAGTAATAAACCCCATCATACATACTGTGTAGTGTATGATTCTGGGTTCTTTTGTCAGGAAAAGAAAAACAGAAAACTGAAAAGGAAATTGCAGTCATGTAACTTTTAAGTGTCAGGTTAACTCATTCCTTTGCTTGTACCAGGACTGAATGTATCCCCTTCTAAAACGCTACACAGTTGTGACGGTATTAGCATGTTTGTATGTATATGGATATGTTTGGATGTTAATATGCCATTAATGAATGGGGCTCAGTAAATCTGACAATTATACTTTGAAATTGTGGGATTCTATTGACTATCCTGGAAACACCAATGAGTAGAGCAAGAAACATTTCCCTGTTTTCCTGTTCATTGTAATTTTTTCTTTTCCCATGTATGATGATACATGGTTGTGCATTCTAAAAATTAGCTGAATGTTTCTGCATGTGCAGGACACAAACTTAAAAACATTATTGAGAATTCTTCAGTTCAAGAAAAGTAATTTGCCTCCAGATGTCACATGAATCATATTTGTTTTTTCTTTAGGAAGAGAATTCTTGGACTGATTGGACTTCTTCCTTCTGCCATTGTTGCCCGGTAGGAGAGTCGTGTATAATCAACAGATTTATATAATAGCTAAACACTCAGTGGAATATTTGCTCCAATTAACATATGCTTTAATTCAAATAGTAATACACTTAGAGTGTGAAATACTGTATTTAAACAGAGCTCTGAATAATCGGTTGTTTTTGAAGCTAAAGCTGTTAGTGCAGGACTGTAACTGAATAACGAATAAAAAGCAGAAAAATGGCTAAGGAAGTATGAAAAAGATAATTAAAGAAGGATTTGTTTTAGTAAAAAATACTTAGTAAGCAAAAAGCAAATAAGTCAGTGTATTTTCAGTTTATCTGGTTGTTTTCCTTCAGCTGGAAGTTGCTAGCTGACAGTTGTTGCATATACTAAAATATTTTTTCTGGGTGTTAGTTGGTTCACTGTAAAGAAAAACTACAAGCTGGATATTTTTAAAAGAATGTATAGCGAAAGATAATGCTTGAGATGTGTTCTGTGTTATAATTTGGTACCTAATAATTTATTTTTGGTATCTGTTTATATATTCACTAATATTTTCTAATATGTCCCTGATAGATGTTCCCTAATATATCCCTTGCTGTCAAGTTGGATATTGTGTATTTACTTAGGATCATACTCTGGGATAAGTTCTATTGAGATAGATATTTAGGTTTGCATATATTTTGCCTAATACAGTTCTCTCTTAATTTCCAATAACGATTGCTGTTTGTTTTTCTGCAGTTAAAAAGGGGGGAAGAATTATAGTCATTGCATCATATTTGTGTTATGAGCATGCCTGTATTTATAAACCCAAATCTTAATCAAGGGGAAAAGGAAGGAAAAAAGCTTATTTTCTGATATCTAGCCTCTTGGGGGAAAAAACTCTATTTTCTGGGTAGTCATTAATAAATGTGGAATTCAGATTTTTCAGTCAATTAAAATACATTTTAAGAAGCACAGCAATCAGAAAAGGCTTTGTGGTCTACTTACAGTGGTGAGGAAAAAAAATATTTGTTACTACTGGACTGGGCTTCAGGTAGGGGTGGGTATAATACTATTGACCATGATAGTCAAGTATGTTTGCCTGCAACTGGGCAGTGTACATCACTGCTGCTAGTACTGAGTTTCCAGATAGTTATTAACGTTACTACTCTTTAACTATTTAAAAGGAGCTGTTACAGTTATAAAATTCAGATTTACATATTCTCCTAAGATTAACTTTAGGGTCAGAGGAGCAACTGCTCCTTGTCTTTTGTGTTTCTCATTCACAGAGTTCCACAGAGTTTGCATGTATATCTGCATTTTTCTTCTCTAATGAGCATCCTTCCTTCTGAGCTTTTGGAGCACTGGGCAGCTATTTCCTATCAAGCAGAACAGACAATACATTATTTTTCTTCAAAGCCTACAAATAGTACCATTTACTAAATGTAATGTTACATGAAGAAAGTCTGAGTTGGGGAAAAATGTTATTTCTTTAAACTTTATAAATGTGGCAGAAAACGTTTAAATAAATGGCCTAATTGGCAATACTTTACCTCTTAGCAATGAGATTAATGTGACAGTTTATTCTGACTGTCCAGTATCTCCTTTCTACTTTGACTTGTACCTATTGACTATTATGTATGTCCTGTTTGCTGCTTGAATATTATTAGCAGCATCACAGAGCACACTGAGTACCAGAGGCTGGGGTATCCCAGCCTTTCCTACAAGCACAGTTCAGGAAATATACATCTGTGTATCACTTCTGCCAAAGACAGCAGATGAGAGGATTGAATTTAGAGACCATTGCTTTTTTCAGCAGAGCACAGGGTCATACAGGAGAGAAGTAAGCACTCTCAAATTCTTCATTTCAGCATGACTGTATAAAGAACACTTAGTGTTTCAGTCTTTCTCCTACCTTCCTCCTTCACCATATTTATACAAGATAAATGAGCATCTAGCCTTTGACTGTTGTCCACAAATAATCTATGTAGAGGCAAAAGAACATTTCATTTAATTTCCTTTCCATTCCTGAAAAAACAGAAAGAAACCTTTTTTCCTGCCACACAGACATAATTTGCCCACACAGGGGTACCACACTTCAGTCATACCAGTCTAGACTGATCCCACTTTCACACAGGTGGCTCTGTGATAAGTAGCCCATCCCAAATGCCTGTATGTTCTGCCCTTGTCATTCTGTATAAGCATTACAGTTTAGGGATCTTTTTAAATTATTTGTATCCTTCAACTCCTGCTTGTCCAGGAAGGGTTTCACAAGAGCTGAAAGACTGTGATAAGCCCATGCATATAGGAGTATTTTAAAAATCTTATATTCTACTTATATTTCTGTCTCTAATAAAAAAATCTTGATGCTTTAAGTGAGCAGTTTATCCTGCTGTTTTTCAGGGATTTGTGGTCAGGCTGGGTGTTTTCCATGTTTGCATTTTGCTGGAGGGGTGTTGGTAGATGATGTGAGAGTCCCACCCTACACCCAGTGCATGCCTGTCCTGCACTGAAGACCAGGACACCTTAGAAGCTGTTGTCATTGTGACACACTGCAGAGCCTTATTCTTGCAGACTACTTGGTGTGCGTCCTGGGGCTCTCAGCTGTGGAGATTTGATGTTTGGCTTGCTGTGTCTAGCTTCATCACTCCCATAATGTTTCATCCTCCTGCTGGTACTGCTTAAACACCCCAATTCCTGGTTATAAATCAAAGCCAAAAGTTAACTGTGTAGACTAGATGTAAATATTTATTATTAATTGCAGAAATAGATGTCTCAGTGTGTTTTTCTTTGTTTAAATGTTTTTTAACTGCTCTATGAGGTGGTTATTTCTGGTACCTGGAGTACCTTGATAAAAATGGTGGGTGGATGACTGATGTCCTAACACCTGGGGGCTAACAGACTCTCAGAATCCTTGAGTTCTGCAACAGCATCAACAAAATTAATAGTCAGGCCAGTAATTGATTCCAGGCTTAACAGCAGGTTATAATGATTGTAGGGCTGATTCATGTCTCAGGCAGAGTAGCTAAGTAAACTGTTACAGTTAAGTTAAACAACAGTGCATCAGAATGAAAGGTTTCCAAGTAAGCTCTGCGCTGATAGATGACAGCGTATCAGAGTTGGCACTTCAAGAGTGGTGAAACAGGAGCAAAGAAGGTGACTGCCTGTAGTTTGATTTATCCAGATAGCCAGATGGCTTTTTCATTGGGAAAGGCTTGCAATGTAAGAGAAAATTGGGTGTTTGAAAGGGAATTTTAGGTAGAATAATTAATTGTTGGGAAGGAGGTAGAAGCAAGAGAGGAGGTAGTTTGTTTTCCAAAGCCATACTGCAAATCCCTTTGGTTATTTACACTAGTGGGACTGGGCTGACCCTCTTCTCACTGAAATTACCTCTTTCCAGATGGTGTAAAGCTGGCAAGTCCTGGATGTGGCTACTCTCTGCTGTCACTTAAAGCAAAATACAGGTTGTGTTCGCATTGTACCAAAGCTCAGATTTTTCTGTGTCCACAGTGTTTTGGGGGCAGAATAATAACTGAGGTCTTTCATTTCCTGCCCCAGACAGAATATGAATGATGTCATGCACCAGTGAACCTGAAACAAGTCTTCAGTCTTGGTACTGCTTCATTTTTGAGACAATGGCTACCTTTCTGTAGATCTCAACAGAAAGCCATAATGCTTTTATCAATTCCTGCTGCAAAGAACAAGTTTCTCCCTGGAGTGACTTCTTTAAGAAATCTTGCTATTAAATCATCATTTTTAAGGTGAAATATGAGATATATGAGAAATAGCAATGCTACTGAATGATGGATTGTTGTTTTTAAATAAGCACTTGCATAATGTCAATGCCTTAGACATTGTGGTTGGTTGATTTTTTTTTTTTAATTTTGGTTTTCAGAATATGGGGCTCTACCTTAAGTTCTACTCTTGTTTCCACTACATACTTCGTTCCTACAATTCTCATGTCATTATCCTATTAAAAGTAAAATACATACATTAAAATATTTGTATGTACCTGTGAACAAAGTATTTGCAACCTTTTTTAAAAACAGTTTGCATTAGTTTCTGTAAGGCTTAGTGCTTTCTGAAACAAAAATTAAGTAGAGTTTTAAATGAACAGTTATAAGTACTATAAATTGTAAAAAAACCCTCAATGTCCCCCCCCCCCCCAAAAAAAAACAAACATAACCCACAAACAAATGCAGAAAATCACTATTTGTGTCCCTGATTGTGCTTCTGTCTGTAAAAGTGGTCCAGTGTTCTTTTCTGCATTCCAAAAATTTGGGTAATTTGTCTTCCCTGTGATCAGCAGGTCCTATCTTGGATGTCTTACCACCTTTTGGTTATTTGAGCTATTACAGGCTTTTCTTACAAGTAAAGAGCTCGAGTCATCATTTCTGCTGTCAGACAGAAAGGATGTTCACACCAGAACTCCTTGCTGCACTTTTGGGTAAAGGGAGGAACACGCTGGCGTTGGAATCACTGGTCCCACATGGGAGCTGCAGGTTGCAATGAGAGGGGCCTGGTTTGTCCTGCAGGCGAGGGGCATGTGCTGCAGAACACAGGCCTGAAGGCCGAACTAGGTGTGCAGCACAGATCTTAGGGTAACTGCGGCCCAGGTCACCAGCTCCTTGATGTACAGTGGTCTTATGGTCAGGATCACTACTGCACATTACAGGTTACAGGAAAGGAAGCATCTTTTGACCTGTTTATAATGTGTATGAGCTTCCCTCCAGAGAAGTCAGCATTTTAGTGTCATTGGTAAGCCTCAGCTGTGTGTACCTGTATTCCTGCTTTAGCCCATGTTACAGACTGCCAGCACCACCCCCTCAAAATGTGTGTGTTGCTTTGAGAAACCACTGGTATTTCTCCTGCAGCAGAGACACTATCTTGTAGTTCCACTCCTTGTTGAGAGGAGCAGACCCATTGAAAAAAGCCTTTGAAGAGGCAAACAAAAATTGTGAAGCAAATTCATGATACTTAGCAAATTGCATTGTTATTTATGGGAGGTGTTACTTAGTGGTTAAAATTAAATTAGGAAGTGTTTTGTTTTTTTATAAAGGCATGTCTAATTTTTTCTTTTATTCTAGGTAGAACAAAAGTTAGTTATTTAATTTTTGCTCACTCAGGATTAAGACAAACACAAACATGCCTCCCTAAAATTAAATTTTAATTTATTTATTTAAACAACTGACTTTACATGCTTTGTTTCCTGTAAATTCAACTCAGTATTTTCCATTTTAGATCAGTACCACATGGGAATTTTAGAGGGGCTTGATGTGCCTGTTCTGCTGTACGAGCTAGATTCTCTGACCAGAATGTACTTCTCATGATGCAGAAGAAAATTCACAGATTTCCAGGCAGATGTTATTTTCCTGCAGCCTTGGCCCTTACAAGGAGTGAAAGTCTGAATTCTTGCTTAACTTGGTAAATGTGCTGAGTTGGAGATGCATTCAGTTTTTAATGAACCAGTTGGAAGCAATGCTTCAGATGAGATGGAGAAAACAAAATAATTGTAGTTTGAAATTATGTTTAGTATTCCCACTAGAAAATTGGCAGTTAACAACTGTGTTATTTGTCAAAAAATCTTTCAAGCAAGAAACTGAAGTCAGCTCTATTTGCATGAAACTGATGGTCTGAGAGCTTAAGCAATTTTCTAATTACTTCCTGTCATATATAATGCATCCCAGAAGCTGTACATGTTTGGATGTAAAAGTGTGCTTTCCAAAAAGTGAAGATAAAGGCAAAAATAGCGATTGTAGCCCAGGTTTCAAATAATTGCTTATTATAAGATCAGTACTGATGTTTTAAGTGTTGCATTTTTATATTGAGG
The DNA here is from genome assembly GCA_013400835.1 of Zapornia atra. NCBI lineage: Eukaryota > Metazoa > Chordata > Aves > Gruiformes > Rallidae > Zapornia > Zapornia atra. The sequence continues at coordinate 34,955 of VZTU01020361.1, read as the reverse complement.
AGACTCAGTTTTCAGTGGAATGCTGTAGTTATTTAAAACAATTAAAATAAATTGTTTTTTTAGTAACAGGGAATAACAGATTCATTTTTTAACTGTTTTCATTCCATTATCCATAACTGTTTTAATTAGGCAGGAATTTTAATTAAGAACTGCAACTTTAAAATTCCATTTGGTTGGTCATCAGGAGTTTGAATTTCATGAGCATCGCAGGACGGTTTCCGTACCTGCACAATCCCTGGAGCAGACAGATGAGTTTCTGGCACACCAAAGCTTCATTCATACTAGAGGTTGTGAGCACATCAGACCAGAGCGTTGAAATTGTTTGTGTTCATATAGAGAAGTATTCTTAGGGTTGTACTTACTTCTAAGGGACTGACATTTGTCCTTTGGTGGTTTCCAGTTGTGTTGTGTCAGTGTGGGGTGGGATGAGGTAGCAATAGGAGTCTCCGTACAGCATGTGTTCTGTGCCTGGTGTGGCAATGAGCTACTAGTTGGTTTTTCACTAGAGAAATTTCCACTGAAGACTCTCTTTGGTTGTAGGCAAAGGAAGCAGATGCCAAAGGTGGTAGGCTGCTGGGAGCAGTTGCTGTGTCTGTGCTAGAGCTGCAGCACTCTCAGCAGCCTGTAGACCCTCCCTTCCTTTCGCTGCTTTGCTGATGTTAAGGGAGGAAAGTGTTGGAAAGCACAGAACAGGAGTTGCTGCAGAGTCATCAGTGGATCTTCACAGCCATTAATTCCACGCTCTCCTCCTTTTTCCTCCCACTTTATGGATCATGCTGCTGCAGAAGTAAAACTTGTTTTCTAATGATCCTCTCTGACTCTCTAGGCGTAGCTCATTCCCTCACCCACCCTCTGCCCCTTTTGTATGAAAAGCCTGTTCTGGTTTCTGGAGCCTCAAACAGTACAGAATTGTTATAAGATAGATGTGTTTTTTAGAGGAAAAACTGCTTTCAGGAGTAATAGTAGGAAGTGCTTATGTAGGAGTATGGTGAGAATTTAAATTTGCTTTGACATGCTAGTGATTGACAGTGATTGATGTTTTGAGTGATCTTTTGTACAGCTGAAGTGGAGCTATGCTGGTGGTTTTGCAACAGTGGAGGTTTCCTAATATTCCCCCAATATACATAAAATTGGAAGGTGACACCACTGCAAAGAAGTAACAGGGCAGGAGGCAAAGGGCAGGAACAGAAACACTTAAAAATAAGAGACATTTTTCACTGTGAGGGTGGTCAAACTCCAGAACCAATTGTCTGGAGAGCTTGTAGAGTCTCCATCCTTGAAAATACTAAAATCCTGACTGGATGTGGCCTGAACAACCTGCTGTAGTTAACCCTCCTTTGGGCAGAGGGTGGACCAAAGACCTGCAGTGGTCCCTTCCCGTATGGACCATTCTGCTACTCTGTTGTAAGCAAAGCATGCGGTAGTCCTTTTTACAGGCAAACAGCAATTCCCTGGAGTATTGTTCTGGCTTTCCACAATTTGTGGTTCAGAGATGTCTTAATACAGTCTGTTCTCACTTTAACGACCTTTAATTATTACAAAGGATTTAAGTGTAAATTACACATGCAGCAGACACCAAACCCATTGGTAATGAGTAGCTCCAGTTGTATAGTCACTAACAAGAAATCCTTTGGGTAATAATGAGATAGATTTTGGTTTCTTTGGTCTGTAGGTAAAACTTCATTGACTTAATGTAGGATTTAACCCATTACATTTATAGCTGACATAAAATGTGGACTAAAGCAAAGTGAATATTAGTTATATGTTTAGACATTCTATAAAAATAAAACGTACAATAATGGGAAGTTTAAGTTCCTTCTGCCTTCCAGCCATCAAGCAGCTATCTCTGGTCTGCTCTTTGCACAGTCTTGAAATTGCTGTGCACCAGCTACGTGCATTACTTGCTGGTGTGATCTGTCTGTTTGGCAGGAAGGAAGAGCTGGAAAGCTTCATTGCTCTGTAGAAAGGCTTTTAGATGTGTAGAAACAGCCTGGGACTGCACAGGTGAGGAATGGCCCTTCCACATGACAAGCCACACTTAGTATTGTGCTGTACAAAGAAATCTCCCGGTTTCTGATGTGTGTGAGTGGAAAATACCATTCTCCTGTCTCCAAAGCAAGCATGTAAGTAATAGAATAAACATTTTCTCACTAAAGGGATAGTTTTAGGAAAAGAGGATTAAAATTCTTGGAAAATCAGTGAGGCAGCTACAAGTGTCAGGTGATTATATGGCTTTATGTAAGTGCAGTATTTGGTGTCTAGCCAAGTATTTCTAAAACAGAGTTAAGTTTAGTTCACGTTTAGGCCAGCATAATTCTGAAAGAACTTCTAAATCAGAGCCTAGTGTTTGTTCTTATATTAGAGCTTGCTCTTTTTTTTTTTCCTAAGAAAAGAGAAAAGTCTGTATCAAAAGAAATGTTTTTATTACTGGTAATTCCCAAAGAGAATGATGTGGTTTAAAAAAAAGCTTGCAAGAACTGAATTTAATTCCTGTCTGTCCTGTAGATGTCCTGTGCTGTGTGGGGCACCCTGTGGCTCAATTTCTGTCTTAACTGTAGCAAATGTATTGTGTTTGTGTATCTCTGATATTTAAACAATATAGTGTGTGTGTGAGGGTGGTTTGGAGGTATATTAGGTATTTGTTGTGTGGCAGTGTATTGAAATAACCGTTCTTGTTGCATGGAGGAAAAACTGTAGTTGGAACTAACTGGGAGAAAAATGTTGTGCTTTTTGGGTTTTTAAAAAAAAATTAATCCAATTTACTAGTGCTGGTGGTGATAAACTGCTTCTAGAGTAAACCCGTTGTAGATAAGTCATTCATTTGTGTTTGGTAAATTTTTTTAATGTGTATTAATCTTTAAAAGGTTCCTTTTTCCCCCCTAATGCAAACTGTGTTCATAATGTTACTTTTTTCTTGCACATCCATTCTTTTTCATCTCACACTCAGCTTTTGTGCAGTTTATATCACTTTACTTTTTCACTTCAGGCTTGAAATATCCTTAAACTTGGTGAGAGACACTGAAAAATTCTCTTTGACTCATGCAAATCTTTAGGTTTTTAGAATTAACAAATCAAGATCCTACATTGGTAGAACATTGCTTGAAATGCTGAAGATGTCTGGCTAAATCTGGTGAGTACTAATTCGGTAGAATTAGTCAGTCTTACAGATTTTCCTGGTCACATACTGAACATGTACAAAGCAAGAGTAGATACAGTGAGCTCAAGAACTGCCTTTTTGAATGATCCTTCTTTCAAAAGAGATTTTTGAACTGATGTTCAAAGAGAAGCACAAAATGTTTCCAGATGACAACAGACTGAAAGATGTCACAGACATCTCGGGAAAGGAAGTCAGAATAGGCAGGAATGTATTTGGAAATGTCTTAGCTTTTGCTGAACGTCCAAATTTGGGCATCAGAGAAGTCCCAAAATGCCTGCCAGGCTGTATTCTCTCTCCCCTCTAGGCTCTTAGCACTGCAGTTGCCTACCAGGCAGCATCAGATGAATGAATCATCATGAAAACCCAACAAGACAACTTTACTTGAGAGAGAGAATACAGAATATGAACCCTTGCAGAGACAATCCAACTGCCATCTGTATGTTTTTCTGATACATGGCAGTATCATATCATTTTGTGCCAAATGAGTAAATTGTTTTACCACACAAATATTGTCTACTCCAGCGCGTACTACATGCAAAATACCAAGCACAAATTTCAGGGTGATCTTTGCAGTGTGAATTCACTCTGCCAGTTGGAAACCAATCCAATGAGTTCTGGTTAGAAAACTAATGCCAAAAGAAGTGTAGGCCTGTGATGAATGATTGGGTCATCAAAACCCCACAGCTTTCCAGGAGCTTATAGCATACAACTGCGTCCATCACTGCCAAATTAGTCAGTACATATTAGCAACCAGTTGACTCAATTACAAGAGAGATGTACAAGCTGAAAATGTATGACAAAGAAAAGAACGATGCCAAATAGGATGCTGGTATGCAGGAGCATTTCAGTGAAGATTTGGAAGAGAATAAAAAGAATGAAGATGTTGAGGTATTCTTTAGTGCTTTGCAGGAACCTTACTGTACATCTAACCTAAGGAAAATAACATTGGTTTGCAGTCCATTTAAGCAATATGAATATTGTGGCAAGAACCCTTTTTAATCAATACCTAATCTTTAGAAAACATTTTTTCCATATTAAAATAGTTATCATAGCTAAACTGTCCCTCAAAGAAGGTTTTCATATTAGGAAACCTAGAGATCCCTATTCTCAAAGACCATGCACTAGCTCAGGTGTAGCAACTTCTGATACCTTACATTTTTGGCTCTTGGAGTGGTGTTTCTTTGTGCAGTCTGTCTTCCCATATAATAAATCCTGCTGACAGATTTCCCAAAGCCTCTGTGCAAATCCATAGTTTATGGCTGCTCATATTTACTTTCAGCAGTTGGTGCAAAAGGACTTTCTGGAATTGTCTTGGTACAGCCTCAGTCTTTGAAGACACAGCTAGGATTCTGGTTATACCTGTGACAGTACATACTGCAAACTGTTCAGAAAAGACACACTTTTCCTTTAAGATGTGTGTTTATCTTGTATTCTGTATGTGCCTTTCATCTCAAGGTATGTTTAGTAATTAATTTTTGAAGCACTGAAGTTTTTCTGCCCCCACTTTTGGGTGGAATATGTTGTATGCCAGCAACATGGCTTGTTAGGACAAGATGTAAAGCTCAATGGCTGGTTGCTATTGCAGTGTAAAGATTTGAGAGGCAAAACCCACACCTTTACTTGGGATTCACCTGTTTCCATTGGAATGGACATCTCTCCAAAAACTCACTTAGCTTACAAAAGTTGCTAGAACAAGAATATCAGTCTTATCTGAAGACTGCAACTTTCTGAAATACTATTTTAGTAGAAATATCACTCCCTGACACTGATTGAGTAAAGGATCAGAGATTACTTCATGAATATTTATGTCACTTCCCGCCACACTGTGGATTTAGGTGACAGGTCCTTTAGTTTGGTACAGCACTGACTGTTTAACTCTGGGAAGAATAAGAAAACAAGAAGATCACAAGACTTACACTTAAAATGCACAAAAAGTGTGGACAACTTGAGATTTAATCCAGTTGAGAATATTTCACCTTTATAACAAAGCTAACACAAATACGTGTTTCTTATCTGAGACTGGTGATACAGCGATTTGTGTCTTGAGAGGGGTGAGAGTTTTCTAAACATTTCCTGATACTATCTGCCAAACTCTGTTAAATGATTTACTGAATGGTGTCAGGGCACAGTTATTGTACAGTTCTTCAGTGTTAATATATCACTCATCTGGAATGGATTTACCAAGATTATTTCCCATGATATTTTCTTGAAAGCAATAATCATTTTTTGTCTCATGACATTCAAACTCCATCATGATTTTTTAAATGTGTTTAATTTTTTCAAGATCTTGAATAATTTCAGCAGAAGTTCTGTGTCTTTCACAAGAATCACTAATAGCAGTAGCACTACTTTCTCTGTGTTGTTCTTTGCCCTATTAATTACCTCATTGGCTCTGTCTTGTCAAAGAGGAATCGTGTTTTTTCTTTCACATTGTCGAATTTCTTAAAAATCAGTAAGATCACAGAATCACTAGGTTGGAAAAGACCTTTGATATCAAGTCCAACCGTACCTGTCCTTTACTAAACCATATCCCTAAGCACCTTGTCTACCAGTCTTTTAAATACATCCAGGGTTGGTGACTCAACCCCCTCCCTGGGGAGCCTGTTCCAATGCCCAGTAACACTTTCGGTGAAGTTCTTTCCTAATGTCTAATCTGAACCTGCCCTGGCACAGCTTGAGTCCATTCCCCCTTGTCCTATCACCTGTCACTTGGATAAACTGGGATCAATTTGTTCAAACTTTTATTTATCTTTTCCAACCTGAACAAATAACTGTGTGCTCTAAACTTGTCTTTTTTTTTTTTTTTTTCCCCCAACTACACCAAGTGCTGTTGTAGAAGGTAATACTTGATCCACAAACCTTACCGGACTTTTCTGTTGAGCAATTAGCGTGCACCAAGGCTATGGTGTGATTAAAATATATCTGAAGGAGGAATGTGTCTAAAAGAACTAGTGATTCTGTAGCAGTTGGTTCTGATTCTTTGTTAGACCTGGGAGATGAGCAGGAGCTCGCACTCAGGCGCTGGATGCTGTACAGTCACAGAAGGGTTTTCTTCGGGCCCTACAGCCCCCCTCTGCTGTGCAAGGCTGCACTCTGCGATCAGTTTGAGTTCTGGGTTTGAGCTTTTAATGTCCCAGGATGAGAGCTGTGATTGGTTTCCTTGAGAAACTGTCCCTTAGTGGACGTCCAAACATGTAAGAAACACTTTCTTTTCAGACTAAGAATTATCTACCTTATTTTTTTTTAATTCTTTGGTCATTTTTCTGGCTGACAATTCTAAATGTCATCTCTGCAAACATGTATAACCCTGCTAGTTGTTGCTTAGCCAGTTGTCTTCTGACAGCACATTTGCTGTCCAAAAAAGTCAAAGGACAAAGCCTCTTTCATGAGTTACTCTGTTTTTGCAAGTCAAAAGTTTTTCTGAATAGAAACTTTTTGTGCGGCATGAAGGCAGCAATTCCTATCTTCACTTTGCTGTAACTTCTCCAAAATGTCTACTGCCTTGTTGACTCAGAGTAGCTTTCAGAGTAGAACTGGATCTCAGACATCATACTTACATAACAAAATAAAAACAGTTTAAAAAAAACCCAAACGATTTGTTGATCTTCAGTCCTGTGACTGCCTAGATTACCTTCCTGATAACCTTTATAGCCTTTCATTAAAAAGTGGTACACAGAAGAGAGTTTACCTGTTAACAAAGCTTAGTTTATTTGTGCTGGAAAGTAAAAACACAGCTGACTCCTTTTCAGACCAGAATAGTGAATTGTGCTTACAGCACTGGGAAGGTTGATATACAAAAGTAAACCAACGCAGAACAAATGCATAAATGAGAAATCTTGAAAGTAGGATTAAGTTATGATACATACTAACTTTGTCAATTCATCAGAAAAGAATGGTAATTATTTATGAACTTGCATGAGTCTATCACATGCCTCTGTAAATAAGTATCTTTGCAGCTGTTTTCTATTTGTTGAAAATAATTTTTCTCCCCTCACAGCATCCTACAGTATTAAACCATGAAATTTTTTCTTATTGCAGAGGATACTTAGAACGCTGTGGCAGGCATAGCATTGGCATAAACTTATATTAAAATTTTAACAACTGTTTACAAATTGTTTCAGTAGTATAGCACTGATACATTTTACCTGGCAAAACTTAAATATAAATGTTAAACCCATTTGAACATTATTTTGGTGGTTCATTGATGATGTGTCTGGTTTATCAAAAATAATTGGCTAATTTTATTGATAGTGACTGCTCTGTTAAGAGAGTAAATACCATTAATTTAATTGATGATTAAATGGTCTGGGTCACTTAGAATAATTTTATTATCCTAAGTCATTGTTAATTTGTCCACCCTCTCCATACTTACTGTATCTGCAACCCCCATTTCTTTCATAGTGTGCGGTTCAGATTTGCAGTTACTGTCTAATGTCAGATGTCATCTTGTCAGTGTTACCTCAAACCCATCTGCTAATGACTGTGCAATTTCTTCAACAGACAGAACAAATAGTCACAAAACTATTTCTGAAGAGGCTTTATAAAACTCTGAAGAGGAAAAGATGAATGAAAAATCAGGAGTTACTGTGTAGTATTGAAAAAAATTCTAAATTACAGTATACTCAATAAACTCCCATTTATTTTATAATTCAGCCTGAGAGAATTCATTATTCCTGTCTTTCGCAGTGAAATACTGGGGCTACTTGGAACTTAACCATGAGTAAAGAGTAATAATAGCTTTCCTTTTCATGCTGGGCTTAAATGTTGTATCTGTTGACTTCTCAGCAGTGAAATTTTGCCTTTTTTTTTTTTTTTTTTAAAAGTTAAAATCCTTGAACCTGAGCCTGCTGACAAAAGTCATACATAGAGAGTTAAATATTACAAATGTAGAATGTCTTTGCTTTCCAGTACTGGCCTGTTCTGATACTTGCAAAGTTAAGCCATTGCCACATTATTTAAATATAGCTGTCTTGCCCTGGCATAGGAAGCACTGAGCACAGTTTGCATACACTGTGAATTGCTTTGGAGTCTTTCTAAAGAAAGGTTCCTTGGCTTGGTTTCTAAAAGGCATTGCTCCCCTTGCTAGAAGAACTGTGTAGGGAAATGAGGTGCAAAACCACAAGAGGTGACCAAAAGCTATAAAATTAGCTTTGCAGTTTGTGATAATGTCTGTGAAATCCTTCCTCAGCTGACACAGAGTGGACATGATGTAAAATCACATTGCAAAAGAAGCTGGGACTGTACAGAACCATAACAGAAGTCGTGGCAGGGCAGCGTTCTGGCACCTCGTTGTGTAGTGGGTAAGGACGTAGACACCTTTTGGGAAGAAATAATCCGAGGTAGTGTTATGTCATCACATAACATTTGGTTCCAGTGGATGGCCTTAGCTTGAACCAGTCACTAGCAGAAGAGGAGGAAGGAATGTGGAGCATGTGTTTAGTTGTGATAAGTTGTTAGTGTTCACGCAACCCTAACACCCATCAGATGCTCTGAAGGAATGGAATGCAGTGGTTCTGCTGTGAGGATATCGTTCTGCTGGATCAGCCTGCACCAGTGCTCAGTGTGATGTTCACCATTTTGATCACGGCCTGTTGTACCTGCTGTGGGCTGTGACAGCAGCGCTTTCACCTGTGGAAATGGTTTGCTTTCTGTATCTGTAGTAACTAGCTGCTCACATTTTCACTAAGTGCTGGGCATAGGCTGAGCATGTATGGCAGGTGTTACTGTCTGCTTTGTAACTTATGCCAGAAGGCAAGGTAGTATGTAGTACCTAAATTACTTTGAAATAAACCAGTTTGTGATCTGAAGTGCTTCAGCTATGGCAGCGAAGTTGCTCATGAAGTTTAATTGTCCCTGCCAAAAATGCCTTTCAGTATGTATAGAGACATCCTTGGGCATTATAATTTAACTTTCTTGATAGAAGTACAAGTAAACTACAGTGGCTGCGTAGGCTGTAATGCCCCCAGCTTCTCTCACTTCTGTGCACAGTAGACATGCCTTTTAGTTGGTGATGCAGTAATGGGTAGGTGAATTTGCGTTTTCTTCAAAACATTACTTAAATGTCTCATCTTCTCCCTGGTGTCTAGCTCTGCTGAAGTGTTTCTATTTGCCTCATAAACATTCCTTTGCGTGTTACATATATAGCACCCAGTGTAGTGGCAGTTACATAAGGTGAAAGATTGCTCAATGACGGTGTCTTACCTATGTGGAAGGCCAGAGGTTTTATGATTGTGAAATTCCATGCCGAACAGAGTTTCTGAAATATGAAGCTAAACAGATTACTTTTAAAGCAAAGTTAAGGGTAAAGAAATTACCAGAACTCAAAATCATTGCATATTTTTCCAAATAGAATACCTTAAAGCCCATTGAGCTGCCACTGTCTGGCTTGTGCCACTATGTCCCTTCCCTAACACCTAGTCCTGTGCCCCTTCCCTTAAGTCGTGGGTTTAGTAGATGTTGATTTCCTCCTTGTGTTTTAGGGTTTTTTCATCACCTTTTGGTTAGGAGGGCAGTAAAACATAAATGGATTCAGGAGTAAAAACCATGGGGGAGTTAGTGATGCTGCAGTCAGTATTACTTTGTTGATATCTTTGCACCTTTTCAAATGTAAGGAATTACGAAGAAAACCTGTCTCACTCTCCATGTTTCCTGTCACCTTCTTGCTGTCACCATTTTTTAACTTGGCTTTTGCCACTACAGCCTATTTCTTAGTAAGTAGCATGTTCCAGAGCATGGGTAGCGTGTTCCAGAGCACTCAGCGTATGTTAAATTCCGTACTGTTTTTTCTGTCGTGTGTGGTGTATGTAGAGAATATTTTGTTGCCTTAAAAGCGGAAGATACAGGAAGACTTCTTGTATATTATGTATCTGAAGTCAAAGTGGAATTCATGTTACATCACTTTGTAAATGGTGTGGTTTTAAAATGGTGGTTGACAGCTTGTTCTGATATTGGCATTCCATGAAAAAGTTATACGAGTGTTTGGGAACGGGGCAGTATGTTCTCTGCCACGCTGAAAGTGAAAAATGCATCTCCAGATACTTGAAGTTCCTGCCAGACTACACAGTTTGCATTAAATCATCCAACCCTTATGTTGATACTGTGCTGCAGTTGTCCTCTGTTATACCCTGCGTAGAGATGGTTAACAAAGATTTGTCCTTGCAAGAGAAGGTAAGTAGGCTAAACACAGTCATCCTGATTTATTGCTGTAACATCCAGGCACTGTAAAATCTGCAAACAAAGCAGATGGGAGACGAATCTACAGCTTTTCTAATCCACTTATATAATCTTCAGCTTTTCAGCTCCATTTTTGTATAGGGAGAGAGCACCTCATCACTTGTACATACAATCTCTTAACCTGTCCCATACATATCATGTCAGAATTTTTGAAGTGTCAGGATTCCTTCACATCTTGAAATATATTAATTATGAAATCCCTTTTGACTGGTTGAAATTAACTTCATCCTAAACATCCACAGGTAATGACAGTTGTTGGCTAATTAATTTTTTTTCATCATTGTTGAGAAAAAAGCAGATGGTAAATGATCAGACAGATATTGCAATATTCTGGCAGTAATTATTTGTTTACTTAAATTATAAGTGATAATCTAGTGTATGGCCTTATGTAGGGTATGGGTTCTGCCCTAAAGCCTGTATGTATGGGTAAGTCTCGGTTTATATCTCCTTACTGGGTGCAAAATTCCTTAAATTCTATTGAATACAGGGTAAGAGTTGCATAACACAAAACAGCTGGCCTTTTATAAATTCATACTTTAGATTATGCAGAGATAACATTTTGGAGTTCAACTATCAAACATTTGTCTGTTTTTTTCAGTCTTGCCAAAATCCACAGTATCGAAGTCATAGTTCTCAAAGACTTGGAAAAGAAGTTGGGTATGATTTTAAACCCTGCTGCCTTGCTGACAAGGCATAAGCATAAAGCAGAGACAGGAGAACTCCAATCAGCAAATCAGCAGCTTCTGGCTCCTCCCCGATTTCAACTATCTCCCTACCAGATCTGTGAAGCAAGCTGTAAGAATTATCTTCCTTTAGGCACTAGGCAGCAGTTTCTAAGTCAGCTTGCTCCACGGTGCCCGCAGAAACTTGGTGGAAACAGCAGATTTTGTCTTGCCTGGGGATTGTAGTCTGCTGCCTAAAAACATGGTGGTGACAGTCTGTTCCCTATTAAAAATGCAGTAATACAGTATACAACTTACATAATCATCCTTTACAAGGACTGTAATAGTGCTCTCCAAAGCATGTCCTTACCGATCCCCTTTTCATATAAGCAGGGACAATAGCCCTGGGGTTGATCTGAATACGTCTGAAGAACAAAGTCTGCTTTTAGGTTATCCTTGGCTCATCAACTTTGCTTATTCATTCACATCTCTATGTCAAAAATGCAAATTGAAAAGCCTGTATTCTGGCAACTGGTCCCCTCATGCTAGGGACTGCATTGACTTGCACTGGCAAAAAGAAGTGTTACTAGTCTTACTGCATATCAGGAAAATTACAGAATCATTTATTTTGGAAGGGAGCTCTTGAGATCATATAGACCAATTCCCATGTTCAAGCAGTGTCACTAGAACTAGTGACCTGGGACCATGGCCATCAAATTTTGAGCATCTCCAAAAAGGGAGATTCTACCTCTTCTCTGGACAATCTGTGCCAGTGTTTTGCCACCCTCACAGTAAAAAAAACGTGTAATCTTGTGCTCAGATGAACTTTCATGTGTTTTAATTTGTGCCCACTGCTGCTTGACCTGTTGGTGAACACTACTGGAAAGTCTGTCCCTCATCTTTGTTCCTTCCCTTCACGTATTTATAGAATCATAGAATAGTTTGGGTTGCAAAGGACTTTTAAAGGTCATCTTGCCACCCCACCCTGTAGTGAGCATGGGTGATGTTCTGTCACTGCGCTGTACACCCATCTGACCCATTATACCCATTGCCTGGCCAGAACCAGGACAGTGAGATTCCCCCTGAACCCACTCCAGGCTGAAGAGTCCTAGTTCTCAGCCTCTCTTCATATGAGAGATGCTCCAGTCCCTTAATCATCTTTGTGCTGGACTCAGTCTATTAAGTCCATGTCTCTTTTGTACAGGGGAGCCTGGATCTGATCACACAGTGCTCCCAGGCTTCACCTGGGGCCCACCATTGCTGAGTAGAGAGGAAGGATCGCTTCCTTTGACTGTGGGCAGTGCTCTTCATATTGCAGCCCAGAATGGTGTTGGCCTTACGTTCTTGAAGGTGCATTGCTGGTTCATGGTCAGCCAAAGGGCTTTCTCCGCAGAGCTGCTTTCTAGCAGGTTGACCCCCAGACTATATGGTGCCTGAGTTTATTCCTCTCCAAAGCCCTCCTCAGGACTTTGCATTTCCCCTTATTAAACCTCATGAGGTTCCTGTTGGCCTATTCTCCAGCTTGTCAAGGCCATACCGGATAGTAGCACAACTATGTGGTGTTACAGCCACTCCTCACAGTTTTGCATCATCTGTGAACTGGCTGAGGTGCACTCTGTCACATTATCCAGGTTATTAATGAAGCTGTTAAACACTATTACCCTCAGTAATAATCCCTGGGTTACACCACTTATGACTTGACTCCAGTTGGACTTTATGCTGCTGATCACCACCCTCCAAACCTGGCCATTCAGTCACTTTTCAATCTATCTCACTGTGTAATTAGCCTTTAATTAGTCTGCTTGTTTATGAGGATGTTACAGAGCCAGCCTCACTAAAGTTGATATAAGAAGCATCAGCTGCTCTCCTGTAATCCAACAGGCTAGTCACCTGTCATAGGTTATCAGATTGGTAAAGTATGATTTCCCCTAGATGACGCTCCCAACCACCTTTCTCATCACATGTTTGGAAATGGTTTCCAGAATGATTTTCTCCATCACCCTCCCATGGATATAAACTGCTGCTGGCAGAGCTCAGATAATAGATTTGATAGGAAAGCTGTTCCGTTCATTTAATTTGAGAGACACCTAAATTCTGAAAGTCTCTAGATCCTGGATTTTTTCAGAATGTCTCTGAATCATGTCACAGAGATTAAAGTGAAGTTTTTTGTGGTAGCCAGTGAATGGGAGGAGACACAGAAGAGAAGCGAGTAGAAAACCTGTGAAGCACTGTAGATAGTAGTAGCACTTTAGAGGCTTGGAAGGACTAGGAAAAGTTGGTTTGGGGTGTGTAGACAACACATTGTGTTTGCAAAGAATTCCAGACTATCTGTTTTTCTGTTTTCATAGAGTCTTGTCATGTTAGAACAGTGCTACATCATCACTTACTTGAGTAAAAAAAAAAAAAAGTAAAACATGCCCAGGTAATGAGCTTTTTTTTTTTGTTTGGTGAAAGCCTAATGGAACCCTGACACAAAGCCAGTGGCCTCACAGAGATTTGGGTAGATTGCATAAAACTTCCTACTTCAAAATTATTTATTTCTCTTTGGTCTTTTCAGGATGGTGGACAGACCAACAGGAATGCATGAGACAAATTCCCTTCGGTTGGATATCGCCTTACCAGGAGTGGATCTGGAAGACATACTGCTGGTTTTGTGTGGGCAGGTGAGATGTTGCCTACCAAGCTAATCATATCAGAGAGACATTTGAAATCTGTCTGAGGACGCCTCAAAGCAGTGCATATTCCAATAGCTAGTTTTCATTTCTTCACTAACCAAGGAGGACAAAGTCATTCCTGCTACCCAGACACTATTGGGTTTTGACTCCGGTCTTTCCTGCAAACGGCAGTATTCCTTCTTTTTTTGATGTGGGGAAATCAGACAAGAATTTAGGTGGAAAGGCAAATCGGCAAAATGAAAATACGAAGCTTTATAAAGAATCATGGCTTGCTTTATTTATCTACTGAATATATTCTGAGAAGTGTGATTGGATGTGGCATGTGGAAAATCAGAGGTCTAAGAGAAAATATCAAGAAGACTTTCAGAAGTTTTTTGCTCTTGCCGTTGAAGACTAGGAAAAAAAAGGTTTCATTATCAGCACCTCATCATCAAATGTTGAACAGTCTGATTACTGCAGCAATTAAGAAATATTAATTAGGAAAATTAGCTGTGCTAATCAGATAGAAAATAAATTATTTCTTCTTACCGTGGCATGTCTGAGAGAATGCTAGTTAAACTTAATTACCCTCACTCTTGTGAGAGGAAAAATATGAAACCTCTGAATTGCTTCTTACTGGTTTTTAGTATTTAGGTCCCTTCTTGCAGTTTAGAATTTGCTAAGGGAACTGGTCTATGTATTTCCAGAACTGGTTCTGAAACTTCTTTATCCTACTTTGATCATTACCTTTGTCCTGCCTTTTTTGCTGTAGTTTATGACTTGGCTCAGTATTCCATCTGCTTTTGCTTCTAATTTTTTTCTAAGCTTTTTTCTTTTTTTACAAAAATGTGTAATGCATTTATTGTGTCTTCTGTGAACAGCTCTTCTCTATTCCACCTCTTGCAAAGTGACTGCAATCATGGAAGTGGAGAGTTTATCAGCCATGATGAGTTTCTTTTGAGACAAATAAACAACCGGGAGCTGAAAGCTCATCTGTTATGAAAATAGTTTATCTTGTGGTATGAGTCACCTAGGATTTTGAATATGGAAGAGTGACTGGTAGTTTAAGGTCAATCCCTGCTTGAAATTCACTGCATACCAGAAAATGCCTGAAACGTGCAAGTCTGGTTTAACTCCTTTTTCCATTTGTGCTCAGTGCTTGAAGAGTGTTGTTAACACATATGCTAATAAACATTCTCCAACTGGAAAATGTGTTTGTAGTGTGAGGAGTTGGCTGAAATTGCACTGGGTTTTTTTGTTTTGTTTTGGGTTTTTTTATAAGCTCAAAACTGGCATCATGTGCAGGCATTGCTTGATGTTTCTGAAAGCCTAGCTAGCTTTGATTCAGTAGTGTCATGAATCTTACAGTTTGCTGTTGTGACTGCTATCATGTTTGCATATCACTGATTTAATTTCCCCCTTTAGCATGTCTGGTTTGTGTGATTAGTTTCTTTTTTCATTCTAGCACCAGAAGAAAGGAAAGAATCATTGTTTTGTAATGACAGGACAAAAGATGTTGCTTTCAATTCTTTGTCTGTTGTCCTCAGACCTAATTTTGGAAATCTCCTCCTGATTAAAGGGTTATCTCCACTGATTCTTTCCTTGTAATTCTGCTTAGCATTTTGATTGTTCAACATCCAGGTAAAGCACAGTATATATGGATCTCTTGGGATGGAATGTTATCTTCTATGTGTAGAACATCCAGATTTGTAATTTCAAATTTAATGGATACAGTCAGCAGTTTCATTATCTGCTTTGGCTTGGAAGCATTGGTGCTTTTATTTTCCTGTGGAAAGATTCTGAACTCACAGTTCTACAATCAATTTTGTTTTGGCATCTAGTTCATATTTTCCCAGGAGACATAGTTCTTGCTGATCACCCCTCATGGCTGAAGGAAAATGCAGTGGATGTTTTGAGACTTGTTCCTGAAAAGCAGCTTCTGTGGGACGCTTATATAAGCAAACTGTGATGTACCCTTTTTTTAAAGGCATTTCTGGTACAGCATGTCATTTGCTGGGCCAAACCATTAGCTGTCACTGTTTGTAACACTTGGGGATTATTTTGTTGTTCTTTTTTTTATCTCCTTCTTCTTCATCACACGTTACAGTCTTCTTTCTGGATCTCTCTCTGTTCACACTGGTTTAGAGATACTGCTTCTAGACGTTCTGCAGTGTTTTTCTTCTTATGCCTGGGCATCCTCAGAAGATGGGATTTCTTTGGAGAACCATGTTCCTAATTATCTCTAGTGTACTTGATCATTTGGATTTTTTCTAATAATTGCACATCTCTGAGCCCCATATGCTGTCTTGTTTCTGTTAATACTTTTTTTTTTCTTCCCATAATCACAGTGCAGGATTAAAGAGTACAGGGCTGTTCTGAAATTATTTGCTGATTCACCTTTATTTTGCTGTGTGAGTGAGATTGTGCCTTCTCAAAAATCACACTGCAGTGTGGCATGAAACTTAATTTTTTATTGAATAGTTCTGTGTAAGCAGCTGTAAGCCTTCTGGAATAGATTATGTCCTCTCATGCACACCCCATTAGTTACACCAGGGTATTCCTTTGTCTCTTGTTGTTGATCTAAAGCAGATGTAATCCCTAGGATCTGCTTATTCAGCATGATCGTCACTGAAAGGAAAGGTTAGCTAACATGGGGCCATTTCTGTTGTCGCCACCTTTGGCCAAAGTGGTGTTGCTCTTTAAGGAATCAGACTGATGCTTACTGCTGAGTCTGGCTTCAACAACATGCCTACTCTCACTGCTTGTTGCATCCTTGACTCACCACAGTGCTGCTTCTTTAAGTTTTCTGTGATTCTAGGCTTGTGCTTCTATCCCTGTTTAAGTTCTAGAGATAGAAGGCCTTGTGGATCTTGGATCCTCATCGGATCTGATTTCTTACACCAAATGAAGATTAGAGACTCAATTTACTAGAGTTAGAATTAACATAAGAGCCTTTTTACTTCATTAATGCTCTCTTAATGATCACCCTGGACAGTGCACTGTTCACAACTACTGTATTTATTTTTGATTTGGAAGCCTGATTGGTAAACAACTTAGATTGAAGACTAAGACAAAAGGTGAATGTAAAGCCCAATTGCCATTCCTGCTCTCAGCCTGGATTTTCTGTCACTCTTAAAGCACCAGTACATAACTTGTTCAGTAGAACTCTGAAGGAGCTAGGACTTTGTAAATCCAACCTGCAAATGGTGGAAAATGTGTCTGTTTCACTGACATAGCACCCATATTTGGCAACTGCTTCCTCTCTTTTCTCCTTTTAATCTGCTTTTGAATCTGCCATGGCCACGGCTATTGTTTTTTGTCAAGGGAGCCCTGCCTTTGACATCATTAGTTACAGTTTTACCCCATGTATCAGAAAAATGTGCCCAGCAAGTGCAGTTTGCCTTACATTTTGATTATTTATTTGAAAACCTTTCAATTTAAACGGAAAAACAGATGCATAATTTGTCCAGTTGCTCAACCTTGTCATCAGGGACATGCTCCAGGGATAAGCAGGATTTAGCAGAGGTTAAGGGGGGAACATTTGTACACGAGCTGCTCGTTAATATAGTAGTGACGTATCACAGGAAGATTCACTTCAGGCAGGAGCTAAGTGTGGGCTTGATACATCAGCTGATCTCTGACAGTAAGCTCCAATCTAAACTTGATCTCAATCTTTGGAGATTCATCAATTTCTAGAACAGCATTTATTGCTTTTGAAATGTTTGAGTAAATACACTGATAAAGGTTTAATGGAGGAAGTCCAGCATTCATAGTCTTTTCCTTGACTTCAGGCAAAGTGTAGTCGAACTACAGTGGCAGCTTTTAGTACCTTGACAGCCTGCTCTGAAATATGCTTTTATTGCATAAGCACTGAACACATAACCTGTGTCACTTATGACTTGAATGTTAACTGCTCACACAGGATGTGATATAATGAAACGCAGAGTGTATCTGAATTAAATTTGGCATTGCTGCAGGAAAGAGCCAGTTAATGTCCTTGTGTAATGCTTATGTAATAGATTAGATTCTCTGCCTGACTGTTCTAGTTGTCTCTGGTGGTATATAAAAAGCTTGCCACCTTGCTAGTACTCAATTAGCTCATTCACCACAAGTAAACTAGTTTTCTAGCTTATAGGAGGAAAGCACTTCCAATCCTCTAATTGGTTTATGCATATAATCTTTTCCACACACCAACAAGTGCAAAAGTTGACTAGCTAATAGAATCTGAGAATAAAGTGAGAGGGGTAAAAAGATAAAGATCCAAACTCAAGCTTTATGGACAGCTGTTACAGTAATAGCACCATTTGTTATCCCTTCAGTGTTTTTTGGTTACTTGAGACAATGGGTAAATCTTAATATGGATGGGAAGTCTGTATCATAGTCACCTAAGGGATAAAAATGTTTGATTTTTTTTTTTTTGGTGATACACAATTGCTGTCACACAAACCAGCTTAGTGGTGAAAATGTTCTACATTGTTTCTTTATAATGTGTTTAAAGGATGCAGATAGGCTTTAGTCGTTCCTTGTTACTGGTTGTCAAGAGGAGGATGTACACTTTATAGAACTTAGATTATAAATCCGGTAAAAGAGAAATGCTATTGTCTGAAGAGGCTGTGGGGGCACCTCATTGCAGCCTTCCAGTGCCTGAAGGGAGCATACAAACAGGAGGGAAATCAACTTTTAAAAAGGGCAGACAATGGCAGGACACGGGGGAATGGATTAAAGCTAAAGGAAGGAAGGTTTAGATTCAGTATTAGGGGGAAGATTTTTACAGAGTGGTGAGGTGCTGGAAAAGGCTGCCCAGAGAGGTGGTGGATGCCCCATTCCTGGAGGTGTTCAAGGCCAGGTTGGATGCGGCCCTGGGCAACCTTGTGTAGATCCAGGCCTGGTGGTTAGTGGCCCTGCCTGTGGCAGGGGGTTGGAACTCCATGATCATTGGGGTCGCTTCCAAGCCATGCCATTCTATGATTCTATCAAAGCATATTTGGAGATACCATCACAATGTTCTGTTAAGAATCATTGAGAAATTATGCTGTGTAGCCTCTTTTATAGCATAGTAGATGATCTTTTAAGGTTTTTAACTGAAAAAGATAATAATATCAAGATGATACTTTTAGTGGACCTACAGAGTAGGGACTCTTGAAATGCCTTTAACTGTGGTTGTCAGGACAGAACCAAGACAGTGCTGGGCCTTTGCGATTTGTCTGGTTCCTCACAAGGCTGGAGCTGTGAATGGTGGAGGCAGAAGCACTGTGTTTGACAGGAAATGTCATCCTGAGATTGGACATATACCTTCCAGGTCTCAGCTGCTTCTCCAGTCTCTCTTCCTCGTCTTTATGACTACAAGAAATGCAGCAGTGCCTTTTCTACAGTTAACCAGGTCTGTGGTCATACTCTGCTTCAAATTTTGTTATGCAGCCCTTTACCTGACTTGCCAAGAGTCTTACCATGAATAAAACTTTGGAAATTCTTGCTCTAAAATATTAACCCTTCAATACTGAGGAAAACTGGGATTTGAAAGCTGTTGGTAACATCTACTTCACGTTCCAGTTCATTTATTCTAAAAGTTTCTTAAAACAGCATAATCTTCTTTTGAGATTCTAAGATGTTTTATAGATATTTGCATTTAAATGTACATCTTTTAGCTTGCTATTCCCAAAACTATTACATGTTCTATTTTAAATATGAGCCTAGCAAATAATATCGTTTTTAGTTTAAGAACCCGTTTGAGAATAAATATTAACTGAAGCCTTAATTCTCCTACCAGAGTTTAAGCAGCTCCTTGCCATATGCAGAAGAGAAAATAATTTCCCTGAAGACTTTTGATGGTCTTCCTTCTTTAATAATAATTAAAATTCAGAAGATTGCACCAAAGTGCAATTGAAAAGCTTTATGTAGGGTATCAGGGGCATGGTTTCACTTGGCTCATATTAAACTTCAAGAGAGTAGCTCAGAAAATAGATTGAATTATTAAAACATGACCTGATCAAGGAAGAGATGTAGTTTCCTGTTGCAGCATGACCGGGTACACTTGCATTCTGCAAAAGCTTTGCCCTGTGCCAGCGAACCTCCTCTGTTCACTGGACTTCATTGTCTTTTCCTCACAATTTACGTAACTGCTTCCCAAGACAGCCAGTATAACTCTGACAGAACCCACCTCCTGGGTGTTCTCAGGCTGATTCTGACTGTTACTTGGTAAGAATTAAATGTCTTATTGTTTGCCTGTTCTTCTAAACCTGTTTGGTCCCCTGTAGCCCCAGAAACATGTATCAAAGCAGCTGGGTATATTGTTCCTCCCCAGGTGCGCTGAGTCTCTGAGAAAAGAATGGTGCCTTGTAGGGTCTCCTTCTGGTACTGGCGTGGAACAAACCAGTCTCTAAGAGCTTCCATTCTCTCTAAAAATGCAGCTGTAGCTACTTTCTTTCCCACAGAATGAGATGGTGTCTGGAAATGGTGCTGACCTTAACAGCACTTCTCTGACTGTGCTGTATTGCTGAGGCTGTTCTCCTGTCCCGTGACTCAGGGTGGAGGTATTCCTCAGACGGGAGTGACAAGGCTGGTGTCTGTAAGCACAGGGAAGGGCACTGGGGCTGCCAAAGAGTTCAGAAATTGTCACTCTTCAAAAAAAAAAAAGCCAACCCCAAACCTCTGTCCTTGAAATGGATGGCCAAAGTGGGCTTTCTGGGAATGGAAAGGGTTTGAAGGTTGCTTGGAAAATGGCAGTTTGGATTCAGCATGGACTGCTATTGTAATTTTTCTTCAGCAGAGCGTTACAGCCTCAGAAGAGCATGCATCTGTGGAGTTGGAAACATGTTCCAAAGTACAAAATGCTAAATCACTGGTTTTCTACAAATACCTTACTTCACCCATATTTATTTGCAGCTCAGGTCTCAGAAAAGTTGCCTATTGGATTTCACTTGACTCAAGAAACCACACATCCTATTTTTGTATTTTGTTTTCCTGTATAAGAGCAACTGGGACAATTTACATATTGTCCACCTAAATATAAACCCAGATCACATAGCTGGACTTAGGTCTTTATAGAAACTTGGCATCCCACATAACTTTGTGATGAGTTTGTCAGCTTAATTAACAAAAGTGTCAGAGAGCAGCAAGGGCTAGCTGTGGTGCAGTGGAAGGTGAGCCAGGTTGCTAGCAGGAGGGGGACCTCCCTCGACGGTGCTCTTTCTAAGCCAACCCAGCAGCCAAGCCTATGGGAAGGGGTATGTTCTCAGAGAGGGATATAAATGTGTCTCTAGTAGAACATTTCCAGTGATGGATGGGCTTTTCTGGGCAGTGTCCAAGCCTCATCCCTGTATAGCAGTTTCCAGCACTGATTCCAAGCTCAGTTCTTAAGCCTGCCAAAGGTTCAGGTCACTTTCTGGATGTGATAATGTCTATCACTGTGGCAGAGTGCTTAGGAGACAAACACTTGGGTGATGAGGAGTTCAGATTTGCTGGTAGATGTAGAAGAGGCTACTTGATAGGTTCAATTTTCTGCAAACTGTCAGGACAAAGCTGTCTGCAGAATTCAGAGCTTTATGTATTAGCAACTGAAGAGCTTCCTAGAAATGATCCACCATTATGCAGTCATTTATAGCCAACAATATGGTAAGGTTAAATACTCTCTTACAGTGCAAAAGTGAATCATGAGGCTTGCTTTATGGCCTTGCAGTGCTTAATCTGATACTACTGCACAATATATTGCTAACAGGATTGGTCCTAAAACACATTTCATCTTTTGTAATGCTTGTCATAAGGAAAAGGTCAGATGGATTTTAAAAGCATGTCTTCTGCCAAGCATTGTAAAGATCCTTCAAAACTGACAGAAACATTTTTGAACTGCCAAATCTTTTTGGAAGGTTTCACATCCTCTCATACTGTCATAGCTAATCTCTATTTATCATAGTTTGGCAGATATTCTTTCAAGAATGCATGGAGTAGTATTTAACAAGAAAAAATGTTAAAATATATTAAATTATATTTAAAGTTTCCATTTAAATCATTACTAGCAGAAAATCAAAATAAGCTTGCAAGTTTATGATGCAGACTTCTGTGATGCTCTCACATGGTACAGGCTAGGCTGACAAGCTTTCTGGTTTTTGATCCTACATTATCATACCATTGTCATTTACAGACATTTGTTTGGGTGGAAGTCAAAATCAAAAAGCTGAGCTCTCCTTTGTTTAGTGTCTGTGCCCTGAAGAAAAGAATTCACATCCATGCATTCTTTTAGAGACTTCAGAAGGAGAAGACAGAAACACTAACTGTGGGAATAAGAATACTTATTTTATATATATCTATCTGTTTGTGACAGAGATTTGCTTGACATTCTTTGTTCAATCCCAGTGAAGAACTTCAAGCAAAGTCCTACACACCACAGATAGAAAGCAATAGAAATTTAAAGTTATGTTAGATCTTATGAAAATGTGCTCTCCCTCTTAAAAAGTACGTTTTACAATCAAAATGCTTACTTAACCAGTTAAAAATGGTTTCTTTGAATGAAGGTTTGCCAGTAGCTATTGATTCAATGACTCACTATAATAAGCTGTCATCAGACTTGGGATAGAAACCCATGAACACTTTGCTTGATACTCAGTCCTTGAAATTGTCCCATGATAAAAAGGAGGCTTACTGTTGCTCTTGCACTTCCTCCATATCCTCCCATTCCTCCTAGAAAATTTGGCTCCAAACCACTGGATGAGTATGTGAAATGAGCAGTGTCCCAGTCTTATGGAGGGTTCAAAGTCTAGTCCCAAACTGTGCCAGGGATAGCGATTATCAGATTTGTGGTGAGTGAGATAGGGAAGGCCAAGGTGATGATTTTTCATGTATCCTTAAATATCATTCAATTATACAACTGTGTCCTTTTTTCCTACATCGTTGATAATTCCTTCTTGAGAAGATAATGCATCTGCCAGTGCCAGTATGCACAGGGATTTGTGGATTAACAATTTTTTAGTCATGTTTTTATCCTTAGAAGCCAGAGCAGCAAGAATTAGAACCTAGTACTCAAAAATACCTTTTACCAGTAGTCTGCTTTGTTCACTAACAAGGCTGCGGTTCACCCAGACTGGAGTCACTTTTAGTCCTTGTGATTAAAATGAGTTTGAACTTCAGTGATGTATTTTGCATAGACTGTCACATCTCTCAACCAGTTGTGGAAGAATAGGGGAAAATGGTGATGAACATCTCTGGTTGCTCAAGGGCAGGGTATTTGGACCAGCAGTGTCCGTTCCATTGCACGTGTATTTTCATTTCTTTCTATGTCAGAAGCTTGAGGGTAAGAGAAGTGATCAACTTCCAGCCAAATCCCTTAATTGTGGCTACATTTAAGAGGAGTTTGTTACTATCAGTTAGGAATTTGTGGTTCTTTTCCCGCTTCTCTTTCAGTTGTTAGTGTTTAATTAGTTTACTGAATGAAAACACAGAATTACATCAGTGCCAGAATAAGCATTGAAGTAATTACATTTTTCATAGCAATTAACAATGAAATATTTAGAAATTCCAAGTTATTTTAATGATGCTTATAACAATGTGTATGCACTTCCTACTGCATGCAACAGAAATGTCCATCTTCAAAACTGAAATCAGTTTCTTACTAGGAATTACTCTAGTGAGGCTGATGAAACATTAAGCTCTTTATTTCTTCTCAGAATTAAAAGCTGCATCAGTGATTGTTGTCAGTATTTATTATGGTTCTGGTCTCCTCTTTTAACGACCTGGGTATCCCTCCTTCCATGCCCTCCGCCACAGGCGTAGGTGCTCTGGAAGCTGGGGATGAGTTCTCCACCAGCAGAACCTGGTTGCCAGCATCCAGCAGTGCCAGGTTTGAGGGTAAATGAATCATTGTGGAGGAGAAAGAACCCACAGTTCTGTCTGCTGGAAATCCTTTGGCGCTTCATTACAGTTTTGTTCTCACTCTCTAACAAAACACTTACTCCGTTAACTTCTCTATGATAATTTTCTTTTTTTAATTTATCACTGAGAAAACAAAAGTCTCACTGTGGTGCCTGACAGCTCTTCTGTAACCAGTGTCCATTCCATGGTGGTCTGTGTTCCCCAGCTCATTGTGACTTCTTAGCATTGTGGTAAGGATCAGGCCTAGGTCTGTGTCAGTGGCTTGAAGACATCCTCCTGCTGTGGGAGAGAAAGCCCAATGCCTTAAGTGGAGAGAGTCTTGTAACTGCTACCTCTGAGCATTCCCTGTGGAGTCAGACCTTGCTAGCCCAGAGCTTTTGCTTGAGCTTACCCAGGGCACAGGGAAAAGTAGGACTTCTGAAGGTTTTTGATTCATAGCTGGTGCTGTGGTGGAATGGCTCCTTCTCCCCAGGAACTTCTGCTAGCCAGCTAGCATTGCTGCCAGGGCTGAGGGAGACAACTTTACTGCAGGAAGTAGAGAAACGTTGACCACCTCTACAAGCAGTAAGCATTGGATTACTATGTTTGTGGTGAGTCATCCTCAGCTGAAGAGACCATGAAAATCCTATGGGAAACTGAAGAGAACAAATCTGCTCTTTGTAGCAGCTGAACTTCTGTTCAGACTGTTGGTGGTGTTGGGAGGCTAACCCAGTCATCAGTGAGCATTAAGCAGTGGACAGAAGGTCATTATCGTCTCAAGAGTTTGGAGTAGAGATAAAGGCGGCAAAGGGAGGCCTGCAGATGGGTTTAGAGGCAGAAGCTAATTTAACATCCCTACAGAACTGGTAGCTGAGAAAAAAGTGGGGCAAACAGGTCTTGCACAGGAAAGCCCGTGTCCTCTTTGCAGCCTCTGATGTTGGGATCTGTGGGGTGAAAGTGTGCAATCCCAGTGTGGCATCCTGGGGAACCAAACCTACCTACTTTGGGATGCACACGGCAGTTAGGTGGAGGGGTATATCTTGGCTCTGAACATCTCCCGGGAGATGCTGTGTCCAAAGGATAGCCAAAGCAGCTAGGCCTCTCTTCTCAGTCTCTTTCTTCAAATGCTGAGGCCCAGAAGCATGCTGGGCTCAGCTTTTCTATCCTCCTCATTCATGTTGTGTCACCTGCATTCATCTACCTGTGCTCTCGTATTCCTGCCTGGTCAGCTAACTCTGCTGTATCTAGTCAAGTCTTCATGTCCTTCCCAGTAGTCCCACTGTGTTTTGCAACCGGAATTTAGGAACCTTGCTGTATTTAAAACCAAAACCCTGCATCTCATTGTCGTACCTGTTTGTTAGCCCTGTGGTCAGGGTAAGCCTGGAAGGGATGGTGGCTTTTATACTTGTGGGTGAGCCCCGTTTCTGTTTTGAGGACTTTGATTAAGATCTGCTGTCTGAAGCTGCTGTAGCCTATTTTGACTGGGGAAGCTTGGCTAAGAATTAGGGGAAGGAGTCAACACAGGTTTGAGGTTCAATAGCTAAGACACAGGGGGGTGAGCGAGTTGGACATGAGCTACCAATGTGCATATGAAGGCTGGGAGGCCATCTGCATCTTGGCCTGCATCAGAAGTCTGGCCAACAGATTGAGAGAGGTGATTCTGCCCCTCTGCTCTGGTGAGACCTCATCTGGAGTACTGTGTCCAGCTTTGGACTTGGTGGTTTAACTTGAATGTGATTAAAGGATTACAGATTCATAGATGTGTACAAGTGACATATAGCCCCTCTCTGTTTCAAAATTATTCTAAATTTAAAGTGTGTGTGTATATATGTAAATACAGAGGTGCATCCTAGGATCTGAACAACAAAATGCTTAATTTTGTGCTTTTTGCCTATCTGTGCTGCAATGAGATACACTGTGTATTTAACTAATACATTGACATTTAAAAATAATGACTAGTGAATCTACTGAACCTCCTAAGAAACCTGTATGTTGCTCCAGCTTCCCTGGAGCCTGACCTGTCAGCAGATCCACCTCCTTTTCTCGTGGAGAAGGCCTGACTTGTGCACTGTTTGCAGAGTGAATGGAGACATGAGAGCTTCCCGTGCCATTCAGTGACATTCTGTAGAGCCCCGGCCTTTCCCTCGGGAGATGTTGCCTTCTAATTGAAAACGTGACTTTGGTAGCGGTACCCGATGCACCGGTGCGTCACGGTTGTGCCTGCTCATTTCAAGGTTGGTTTTGTCAAGGCGAGGAGAAAAATACCGACAGCGTTCCGTGGATCCGCCTCCCGCATGTCACGCCTTTCCCGCCGGGACCGCGAAAAACAAGGATCAACGGGAAGGAGGGAGGCTTATAATGAACCTTAATACGCGTTCGTTACGAGCGTGACGGAAGGAGCGGGAGTAGCGCTTGTCGTGCCGGTGGCCGGGGAGGTGCTGCCACCCGCTGGCGCTGGGCCGCGGCCGCCCGCCGCTCCTCCCGCACCGGCCTTGGGGGTTCAGGGCGGCTACGCCCGCGGTGGGGCAAGGGGGAAGGTCCGGCTTCGGCTTGTGATTAGTATGAGGGAGGGCGATGACTGAGGCGCAGGGAGTGTTGTATTGCCTGGAAGTGTGCGGGGAATGAGTCTGATTTGTCTGCACTGTGCTGGGGCCGCTTTGCACATACGGCCCTGCTGACAGCTGCCACGCTAATACTGCTCTAGCAAGCATTTGGATTGATCACTTCTCTTCAGTTTTATAATTGGTTTGTTCCTTTTGTTGTTTCAATGACTGCGTTTCTGAGTGTGTTGTTTATTTGGGTTACAGACTCACAAAGCTGTAAGGATTGGAAGGGACTTCTGGAGATCATCTACTCCAACCCCTGTGCCAGACAGGATCACCTTGATCAGGCTGCACAGGACAGCATCCAGGCAGGATTTGAGTATCTCCAGAGATGGAGACCCCACAACCTCTCTGGGCAGCCTGTCCCAGTGCTTTGCCACCCTCACAGTAAAGAAGTTCCTCCTCAAGTTTAGGTGGAACTTCCTATATTCAAGTTTGTGCCCATTGCCTCTTGTCCTGTCACTGGGCACCACTGATCACTGGGTTAGTGATATTTCATTTGCAAAAGGCTTCTTACTGGCATCTGTCCATTTTAGTTACGTATAAATGCAAAATACCACTTCTCTGCATAAAAAGACTGTCAGTTAATAACTGTTTAGATGGTAGCAAAAATAACAGTCTGACCTGAAAGGGTTATTTCAGCTGTTAGAGAGACCTTCTTCTCCCTTCCCATTTACCCAGATGCCTCAATCTCACTAGACTCCAGAGCAAACAGGTGAGTTTGAAAGCACATTCTGAAGGTCAACATGTTTTGAACCTCTCCAGTGAAAGTATTGCAACATCAAGGCATATCAATATTGAGCATTCTGCCAGTGTCTCCCATTATTTATAGAGTAACATTTGGTTGGGCACTTGTCTCATTGCAGCACAGTGTCACTTAGAAACGTTTTAGTCCTTAATTGCACTTTAGAATATTTTATTAGGATGTCTACAATTGAATACGAAGACACACATCTATTTAACCTCAGCACGTATGGGAGCTTTGTGGGTCTTTACTGCTTGTTATTTAAGCCATTTTAATATACTGCTTTTTATAAAAAGGTTTTCTGAGTAAGGATACAGACTGTGCAATTATGAAGCATTAGATATAGTCATGACTAGCAGCAAGGTTTTGATTAACAACCTTTAGCCGTCTTCTTTACTGCATTAAATGTTTCAAGTTTCTCTCATTTCTCAGTCTCACATTTCACAGTCACACCCTCTCCCCTGAGTGTCCAGGACACTGTTAGATGAGTTGTTATGGGAGGAGACAGGTATGAAGATGAACAGTAGATTTTTCTGGAAACTAGGAAGGAGTATTTCCACACAAGTAAAGATTCAAAATCTAATTACTTGCAGAGTTACTCTATTTTCTGTCAGGCTTTGATCTAGTAAAGAGTAAAATGGCAATAGATGCATAGATGTCCCTGTGAGTGAACCCTTTTTTGCTTAACGAGCTCATTGTAAGGTTGAAGTTACTCTCCTTTATCTTCATTTCTGGAAGCTAACTAAAGCAGAGGTGAAGGGTAGTGGGCAAATTACTGAATTTTTCATTTAATGAAAGTAGCACATTGAAAAGATCTTTTTGGTGTCATTTCAGTGTGTTGTAGACAGGGAGAGTTCAACATTTTCTCAGCATTTGAGTAGGAGAGTTCAAGATTAAACTAGGTTGGGAGATGACTTACTACTCTCCAAAGTAAATAGATAGGTTCTGGGTGTGGTAACCCGTTACATCTCAATATAAAAGATCACAGAATCACAAGGTTGGAAAAGACCTTTAAGATCATCAAGTCCAACTGTTCCTGTCCTATGCTAAACCATATCCCTAAGTACCTCATCTGCCCTTTTTTAAAGCACATCCAGGGAAGGTGACTCAATCCCCTCCCTGGGCAGCCTGTTCCAGGCCCCAACAACTCTTTCAGTGAAAAATTTTTTCCCAACATCTAATCTGATCCTGCTTTGGTGCAGCTTTGTGCCATTTCCCCTTGTCCTATCTCCTGTCACCTGGCTGAAGAGACCATCACACACCTCTCTACAACCTCCTTGCAGGTAATTGTAGGCAATGATAAGATCAAATCTTTTATACCCACGCTGCATGCTCCTGACATCAGTAGAACTTCTTACACAGTTTTACAGCATGTGCTGCTCTTGACTTGTAGAGAGGGTATAGGAAGGGGTACAGGAGGGCTTGGCAGCTTCCTGGTCCTCACTGCATCATTCATGGGAGCACATGTCACACCAGGCTGTACTGATGGAGGGGAGAAGGACAATCAAGGTGCCCCCCATATGTTTGGGTATTTTTCTCAGGATGGTGGATCTTGCAAATCACGTGGTGCAGATAACACATGCTGTGGTTGGAAGGCAGAAATTTGTAAGGAAGGTGTTTTGAATTAATGTATTTTGAATAAATATGTTCTTGTTAAAAAGCAGTGGAAGAAGCCACTCGCAGGCAAAACATGAGGAGAGACGTAAAGGAGCGAAAGAAAGAATCACATGCTTTTGTTTGCCCGTGGAAAGATGCAGTATTGCTTTTCTCCCACCGTGTGGTGCTGAGGGAAGCTGCAAATCAGCTGAGGCCCGGGGATGGCTGCAGTGTCCTTTCTGAGGCTTCTGAGTCTCGAACAGGCTTACAAGAGCAGGGGCATCATTTCCCTCGGACTAAAGAGCAGTTTGATGTTATTGCTCTGATATATTGTGAGAGGGAGGGAGGGAAGAGGCTTTGCAGCTTCTTTGCTTCTCTTTTTCTAAGTCCATTCATAGGCCGAATTATCAGACACCAAGGAAATTATTTGCTATAAATAGGATCAGTGGATTAACTCTTCAATCATTCTTTCACTTGAGCTTTTCCTTCTTGGTAGCAGATTATTCTGTTCCATTACACATCCATGGGAAAAAGACACTGGTGGCAACTGAGGCAAGACACGGGTGTGGTGTTTGTTTCTTACTAATAATATATGCCAGCATAAAAGGTAAAATAGTACATCTAGACTCACAAAAGTGACTTTTAAAAGTTATAGGATACTGTCTTGAGTATTTCTGACAGTTTTGTCACTCTGTGATGTAGTTTTTCTGTTTTAGTTTTCTCTTACTGCTTTCAGTGCCTGGTCTTTGCTTGTTTGGTTTCTGTCAGAGACTGAAGCTTTGCAAACAATTGTACTAGTGTCTGATTCAGATACCACGGTCACCTCCTTGCAGGCAAACACCATCCCAACTGTTTATTCAGCTACAATAGCAGTTAACTTGACTGCTCTATCTGCTAAGGTTTTGTACTTTAAAAAATCCATACCTTATGCTACTCTTCTGCTTTTAAATTTAGGAAAATTTCACAGGTCTGTTTTAAGAGAGTGGTGAAATAAATACTAGATTTGAGCAGAAGGGAGATAATGATAACTTCAGCAGCAGGCTGAAGGGTTAATTATGTGATAATTGGTAATAGGAAACAAATGGACATTTCTATTACCTATATGTTTCTATATATTCTCTACATGTGAAAACTGGGGTGTGTTTGACCAATATCAGCCTTGTAGTTTAGTTGTAGGCCAAATTTTGGCAAAGGAGCCTTACAGCGCTTTACAGGAATTTTCTCACTGTCAGAAGCTGCCGTCCACACGGGACACTTGGTGGTGGTGTCTCCATCTTTTTGGCCTCATGGGGTAGGTATCTGGATCATTTCTGTGTCTGCAGACAGGAGACAGCCTTTCTAAGCACGTGGCAGTGCTGATACACTAGTGTTGTTTGTCAGGAACAATGAGATTCACAGGATTGTAGGGGTTGGAAGGGACCTCAGGAGATCATTGAGTCCAGCCCCCTGCCAAAGCAGTTCCGTAGGACAGGTCACACAGATAGGCATCCAGATGGGTCTTGAATATCTCCAGAGAAGGAGACTCCACCACCTTCCTGGGCAGCCTGTCCCAGTGCTCTGTCACTGTAAAAAAAGTTCTTCCACATACTGGTGCGAAACTTCCTGTGCTCCAACTTGAGGCCATCGCCTCTTGTCCTGTCCCCACAGACCACTGAGAAGAGGCTGGCCATTTCCTTTTGTCATCTGAGATGTCATCCAAACTTTCACTGGTTGAAACTCTGTGTTAGAGACACTATAAAAGCAGATTTATGACAAATATATACGTGTAGTGTCGGCATTAAATGCTTACCAGGGGCAATGAATAACAAAGTGCTCCTGCAGTTTTGACCCAAGTAACACTGACTGGGGTTAGGATAATGTACAGTTGAACCAAGATTGCAGATTACGCTTTTTCCAGATAACTGAATTGTCACTTTTTATTTTAGGATGCAAATATTTATTTATACTCCTCTGACACTTCCAGATGAGAGTTGTTGAGCTGTTGATAATTAATTTTTCATAAAACTAGGGGTTTTCTTCAGCCCCAAATTAAGACGGCCATGAAAACATATAGAGTTTATGTATATTTTCTCTGAATTTCTCACTACAGAATAATGTATTTTCTGTTGGCTCTCATAAAATAATAAAGAAGTTTCTGAAATATGAAATGTGATGGATTTTTCCTCCTTTCAGACCCAGTGGACCTAAAATGTTTTTCTTTTAGCATAAGCAAGTTCTGTTCCTGATAAATGAAAACATGGAGTGTCATTTCTATATAATATTTTCCCTTTGCTTTCTTTTCTTCTCTTAAGTGTATAAGCTTTTGAAGTTCATTTCATGAACTCTTAGGTGAGTTTTTTGATTGCTCGATGGTATACTAGAGTTGTTCTGCTGACAGAACTGAACAAGATGGAAAATGTCTGGCTATTTTGAAAAGTAATTTGTATTCTAAACAGAATTATTAAGAATGTGCATGAATTTATATTGGTTGATTAAGATGCCAGACAAAAGTGTTGAAGCTCACACTTCTTTATGCTATAAGTAGGGCACTATGGGTTTCCATTTGTTAAATTGTTGTTTAAGAAGAAGAGCTGAAATTAACTTGCAGCTGAAATTTCAGATACATGTGATTCCTGACATGTGAATCTTAACAAACTTCACATTTCATGGAATGATAGAATGGTTTGGGTTGGTGGTTTGGGTTGGAAGGGACCTCAAAACCCATCTAGCTCCAACCCCCTGCCATGGGCAGGCACACCCTCCACTAGCCCAGGCTGCCCAAAACCCCATCCAACTCAGCCTTGAACACTGCCAGGGAGGGGGCAGCCACAGCTTCTCTGGGTACCCAGTGCCAGGGACTCAACACCCTCACCAGGAAGTATTTTTTTCCTTATATCTAGTTTCCTTGGATGTATCAAATATAATGCTGTACCTGTACAGCTCAATCTGTTGACATCAGGGAGTAAGCAGTTCCCTCACTCTGAAAAGCATCTGTTTGCTTTTACTATGGTTTTTCAATCACACTGACAGGGACTACTGTTTGCAGCTTTGTAAGGAGTAATATTTTTCTTTGCACGCATGCAGCAAATAGAATTTGAAGTTGACTGCTGGTGTTTCATAATCATGCTTCTCTACTTTAGTGAGAGCAAATAAACTTAGCAGAAGACATGGAGAACTAGAATAGAGCAAGAGCAGTTGCATGGGATAGTACAATATTCTTCCCTTTCTCTGCCCTGCCTTCGTGTCTAATTTAATCCTGTATCCAACCTCATAAATTTTCTTGGAAATAGTAGCAGCACTAGTCCACATAACAATTTATAACTTGTTTGGAGTCCTTCCTACCTGCTTTCCAGATTTTGACAGATGGATATCTGAAATGTTGGCCTCAGTTTGCATTAAAGTGTCAGGGCATTACACCAGTATTCTGAACAGGTTCTACAGATCTCTGTACCTATCCAGATTAGCTTTTTCATTGGAGACCGTGCTTACTGTAGGCTTGGAAAATTGCCTCTGGGAATCCAAGGAAGTATTACTGAGAAAATTAAAATTAATTTAGGGGTCAATCCAAGTATGATTACTGGATCCTGTAAAACCGAAGTGCCTTTCTGGTAAAACTTCACTTGATTTATGAGATATATCTCATTGATTATCTTTCAGCTAGCATACATTTCAATTTTATTGGTAGCATTACAATGTACTCTAAGTACATTGTAAATTGCAAGCGTAGTTTATCCACGGTTCTTTGCCTAAAATTATTTAGGAGCTTTGCCTAAGCCAGAAATACCACCAAGTTACCTATTTTGTAAGGGATTTTATTTTTTAAAATTTTATTTCCTTTTTTTTTTAAATCTGACTGACTTTTTGATTTATTTGCACCCTTTTTTTTAGCTATGAAAACATGCAGGTCTTATAGCATGAAAATACTGACTCTTCTCCATGCTATCACAGACAAATACATTGCTGCCCAAAATAACCTGCACTTGTAGCTACATCTGATGTTCAGCATAAACTACCAGAATACTGCACAACAGTAATTGCCAATTTTTATTGCTTTCTACTGCTTTTCTTAAATCTCCTTTAAATGTTTGTTTTGTGCTCGCTCTCTTGTTCCATAGCGCAGTAAAATTGCTGTAACAGGAATGGTTTAACTCCTGTTCTAGTTACAGCTACAATATCTGGAAGTGGCTTCACCACTAGTTTCGGAATTTTCAGGCTGCTTTGATGGTCACAGAGGACAATGTTTTGCTTCATGCTTGGCCATTCTTCAGCTTTTTCGTAGTGGATCCAAAACATCTGACTTGCTATGGGATTTTTTTTTTGGGGGGGGAGGTTGTTTGTTGGGTATTTTTTTAAAAGTAAGTGAATATTTTAGTAAATCAGATTTTTCAGACAGTAAGGCCACGTGCTGTGTTGGGTCTGTACTTTTATTAGCAGGGGAGGCAAAGTTGCTCTTGATCAAAAAATGGAAATTCTGTAAATGCTTTGTGAGTTTAATAATAATCTAAAAGTAATTCCACTTGGTCTTTTGGCACTTGAGTTGCTTTGGAATCCAGCCAGGATTTTGGAGCTTCAATGACTGTGAGCAATTCAGTGCTGCAGGCCATTTTTAGGTTTTAAAAATTACTGTGGGTGGCTCTCCTTTTTATGCATATTCAGGGGATGTACCATATCCCAAATGTTTTCTTTCAGAATCATAAAAGCTAGAAACATCAACAGCAACTTTTTAACATTGGTTAAAATTCATAGGAAGGGGCAGAGCAGAATAAAGTTTTCTCTGCTGGATTATAACTGCTACCACAGCCTTCCTAGGGCGTTCTGCCTTTCTGCAAGTGTATTTCCCATTAGAGATGATATTTCATCAGTAATTACCTTAATTTGTTTACCCACTACTTGCGTTGTCCCCAAGCTCATTTGGCACTGGGTAGCTCTCCATCTTGAAGGCTATTTGGAAGTACGTGTTGGATCAGGACACGGTGAGTTTAAGCCAATCAACTAAACTAATCAAATGGAAATAGTAAGTGATAAAGCAAAAATATTTGCTTGTTATAGATTGTGTTGGTCTTCCACTGAAATACAAAACCTCTTCTTTCAGGAACACTGATGCTTATTGGTACGTGAATTAGCTCAGGAGCATATGTATAATATGGAAATACCTAGAAAAAACAAAGATGCTTCTCTTACTGTCTTTGAAATTATCTGTAAAATACATTTTTATATTTGGGTTTATGTATAGCTTTACTGATAATGCACTGCATTAAGTTATTTTACAGAACATACTGAAAATTGTAATCAGCAAAGCTATCCATTAAAAATGATGCAGAACTGCTTTGCACTAATGAAATGTTGAGGATCATTTCTTATAGATAAATTGCATTTAGGTATAGGCTCTAATTCATAAAGCTCACTCTGCTGTGAGGCAACTGAGTGTGGATTTGCAGAAAATAAAAAGTTGATGCATCAAACAGTATTAGCTATTAACTTACTTTGAGGCAAAATTCAGGTCTTTACAGGTTGTCTTTGTGTGGAAAAAGATGAAATCATATGTCTTAAGAGCAAAAAAAAAATCCCCACAAACCAAAACACAACTGTTTACATACAAGAAGGTAAACTAGTTTTTCAGGGTTTCAAGAATTCCAGTCCACACCTATGCTAAAAAAGCCTGTTTTCTTATGCTAATCCTGATATCACAGTTTCCAGGATCAATGTGTGTTGGGATAGCCCTTTCAAGGGCTGTTGCCCTTCTGTACAATTCTCTCTCAACTTTTGGGTTTGAACCCACGCAGAGTACATGACTTACAACAAAGATACGGATAGGAATGAGCAGCTGGGGGCAGCAGAAACAAGGTAGGAACGCTTTCAGCCTGGGATCACAGCCTGAATGCTTTCGTAACTGCTTTTTGATGTTCTCTTTCCTTTACACTTCTAGAGTTTTGTTCTTTATTTTGCTTCCCTTCATTTAAGCAATAGCCCCCTTTTCCCCCCATTTTAATGACGTTCAACACAACCTACTGTAACATAACTCTTCTGTACAATACCCACTCTTCTCTGTTAGAATTACCACTGCCTTTTGCAGAAAATGCCCTATTTTCCAGTAGAGACTACAGTCTTTCAGTAGCTACTGTTCAGACTCTTTGATGTGACAGAACAGAGCATCTCTTCTTCCCAACTGTGCCTGCAAAATCAAACTCATTCATATTAGAGGAGGAAAATTCAGGGTTTCAATGGATAACATGATGACACATGAGGAAAGGTGAATATCTCTAGAAGCAACCTTGCA
>VZTU01020360.1:8368-29170 GCA_013400835.1 Zapornia atra | reverse complement strand
GTATTTAACACACTGCAAACAGGATGGACAAGTCAATGGCAGACATTACTGAAGTACCATGTAGCATGCCAGATACATTTGCATATTTTCAAAGTCAGAGATGACTAAACAGTTACTCTGAAAGAATTTATCAGAGTATAATAAAGGTTTTGGTGTGCTAACTAGCTTGCTAAATCAGCTGAACTTAAAGGTATGGTTGCCAGCAGTGATGCTCAGGCTGATGTGTAATTACTTTAGTGTTTATAAGTTCATTAAGAATTGTTTTGAAAGTATTTTGAAACACAGTGTAGCCACAAATATGTCTGTCTTGTAAACTGATATTCTCATCACCAACAACAACAGGTTATGCACATGCACTATGCAACAGGACCATGCTGTAAATGATAATGGATTATTCAGACTGATGATTGATTGTGTTTGCTGCCTACACTTTTGTTCTTGGATAGTCCAGAAGACAAGTAACTCACACAGTGACAGCCTATTGTAATGCATTACCTGGCCCAGTAATTGAGTTCACATACTTGTGTATTATGGTTCATCACAGAATTTATGCACTTGGCAATTTTTTTGGCAAGGTGCTGTTC
Source organism: Zapornia atra (assembly GCA_013400835.1). Lineage (NCBI taxonomy): Eukaryota > Metazoa > Chordata > Aves > Gruiformes > Rallidae > Zapornia > Zapornia atra. Next base: position 28,586 of record VZTU01020360.1, on the reverse strand, counting down.
CTTATAAGTTAAATATGTAAGTAAAATTTGGAAGCCAGAGAACTCACAATGCAAGTAAAGTTCCTCAATTTTCAGAAACCATGCCCAGATTACTAATTTCTATTTTGTAATAATTTGGTAATGACATTGGCCTACCCTTCAATAGTAGTTGAGTAAAACTTTATAATGACAGTATCTGCTGGAATGGTAAATAAGTAAATATATTTCTTGTCCCTTTTTGTACTTTTTAGGTATTTCCTACAAAATGACAGGGTTATGTCTCCTTAACAGGTGCTCTCCATGTGCACACATAAATATCTATGTGTTCTCCTTGCAGGGGAAACAAAAAAGATGGCCACACTGACCATTTTAGATGATGCAGAGCCAGAGGATAATGAAAGTATCATAATCAGCCTGGTCCATACTGAAGGAGGGAGTCGGATTCTGCCCAGTTTTGACACTGTCACAGTGATTATTCTGGCAAGTGACAATGTGGCAGGAATTGTTGGCTTCCAGACAGCCTCAAGATCTGTTATTGGTCGTGAAGGTGGGTTCTTTGTGTAGACCACACTGTTTGTTTCACGTGAGCTTCCACCTCTGTGATTTCTGTTGGTAATGGCTCACAATGTTTGTTTCTATGAGTGCTCAGAGAATGCCAGCAAGCAGAGAATAACCTTGTAATTGGCATATTTATTTATTTATTTGAATTTTACACTCTTGCAAGCATAGCACTTAATAAGATCTACGGAAAGGATGACCTTTTATATATCATCATCTGTGCTTCCCTTATTTTCTGAAGGTCATGCCTTGCTTCTATTGGTGTTGCAGATCAAAGCTTCTCTTAAATTTTCTTGTACTGTGTATTGCCCCATCATACACACCTGCTCATCCTCATGAGCAAATTTCATCTCTCAGTGACTTGCTATTCACATTACATCTTGTATCATATCTTCCCTTTTCTGGATTAAATAACATGCTGTTTTAATTGGGATGCATGCTAAATTGGGAATGTAGTGATCTTGTCATCATAACTCGGTCACAGCATTTGAAAAAGATGATGGGACCAAAGATGTGGACCAAATCACAGAATCACAGAATCGTAGGGGTTGGAATGGACCTCGAGAGCTTATCGGGTCCAACCCCCCTGCCAAAGCAGGCTCCCTATCTCATATTGCACAGATAGGCATCCAGATGAGTCTTGAATATCTCCAGAGATGGAGACTCCATACCCCCTGGGCAGCCTGTCCCAGGGCTCTGTCACCCTCACTGTGAAAAAGTTCTTCCCCATGTTGGTGCAGAACTTCCTGTGCTCCATCTTGCAGCCATTGCCCCTTGTCCTGTCCCCACAGACCACTGAAAAGGGGCTGGCCAATTCCCCCTGCATCCCATACTTAAGATATTTATAAACATTAATAAGGTCCCCTCTCAGTCTTCTTTTCTCCAGACTGAACAGCCCCAGCTCACTCAGCCTGTCCTCACAGGGGAGATGCTCCAGGCCCTTCATCATCTTCGTAGCCCTTCTCTGGACTCTCTGCAGGAGATCCCTGTCTTTTTTATCCCAGGGAGCCCAGAACTGGACACAGTACTCCAGGTGGGGCCTGACCAAGGCAGAGAAGAGGGGGAAGAGCCCCTCCTGTGACCTGCTGGCCACGCTCCTTTCGATGCCCCCAGAATCCCATTGGCTCTCTCAGCCTCCAGTGCACACTGCTGGCTCATGGCCAACCTGTCATCAACCAGGACCCCCAGGTCCTTCTCCACAGAGCTCTGCTCTCGCAGGTCACCCCCAGCCTGTACTGATACAGATTCCGACTGGTGCTTTAAAAGAGCACATTGCATGTTTGATCTGAGGTTTGATGGGATCTGCAATAGCCTCACCAAAATGGTATAAAGGGTGAGTTGCTTTTGGCAGCCCTTGGTGGAATCTCAGTGTGTTGCAATTTCATGTGTAAACTGATGGGCAGGGAAAGCTAACAAAGCAAAAAGCTGCTATGCAGGACTGTGTGAACTGCATTTTCTGTATGAAGGAAAGCATCTTTTCTCAGCTGAACTCAGCTGAGTTCTGTTTGTCCCCCCACAGACATGATAGGATACCATAACCTGTTGTTTTCTAACAAGATATAGTTTGTGTTAATTGTGTGCTTGCATGTGCCCAGTTTTTGTCCTCTGTTCTAATCCATCTTCCAAGCCAGCAGCAATCTGGCAAGCTAAAAAGAGCTGTTAATGAGCACAAGGCATTAATCCACGCCCTCTCATTCCCAAGGGTTGTGATGACCCTGGATACGTTGCACTGGTTAAACATTACTCCTAGGAAATGCTGGCCATTGGGAGCTGAAATACTCAGCTATATAGTTTGGACATTACTTGATTCCAGTTCCTCCAACTTGTGGAGAATAGCACATTGTTTCTCAGCAAGAAACAGCCACCAAACTAAGTCCCTTTGATAAAAGAATGGAACAAGCTAAACCCTTTAGATTATTTCAATGTTGGTATTTCATATTCAGTACCAAGGTGTTATTTTTTCTGCAAGCAAAATTCAAGGAGCATGAAATAAAATACAATTATCTTTTATTCTTATTGCATTATTGAACAATTTTTGTCAAGGAAATCTCCTTTATTTTCAAGCTATGAATTTTATTTATCACCTTAGTGAGGGCAAGGGTAGCATTTCAGTGCAGGCAGGAGCATGCAACAGTTGTGTGGCTATGACTGTGATAGAGAAAAAAGCACTGCAGTAGCTTGAAGAAACAGTGAGGTGGTGGATGTCAGAGGTCCCCCTTCTTCACCCTGATGGACATAGAAATGCATAAAGATATGGATAACATGGTTAAATATGAAAAAAAAAATTAAAGTAGCTCAATTGGTCTATTACAACTTTATCTTCAGAAATCAGTTAGCATTTGTATTAATATTTCTTTCTGTGTAGGGATACCAAAGATTTTGGTAAAGCTGACCAAGAAGCATGGTTTAGTAATTAACTACTTGGTGTCTGTAACTCTGATGAGTTCTACTTCAGGTTTCTTCACACTGTTTGGATTAACAGGCTTCTGCCTCGTAGTGTTTTGTCTCAGTCTTCAGTGGAAACCTGGTGTGTTACATAATGCCACATGGAAACAAGCTTTGTCTAGATTGTGCATTCTGCACTGGCACTTAAGTAAACATTTTTCTGCTAAACTCTTGTTTGTTTTCAGTGGAAGGGCAAAATTCTCAGGTAGGATGGGATGGATTTCAGTGCAGTGTTGAACAATATGGTAGTTTAGCCTTGTAAACCTGTAGTCTCACCTCGGGCATCTGACTGCAGGAGCAGAGTCCTAGCAATGTCAAGACACTTTGAATTCTTTTGTGCCCTTGGAAGCAACATGGAACAACTTAAGAGAAAGGTACGAACATTGATACAGCTCCAAAGTTGTAATCCTGAGGCTAAATAACACATACTGTGTATTTGAAAATGGATTTATGCAGTTCTTCAGGTTTTTGTATTTTATTTATGTTCTCTCAAGGTTAGTTGGTCACATTTCTCTCACTGGTGGCCAATATATGTGAATCTCTCTAATATTTCCTTACTTAAAAAAAAATTCTAGAAAATTTTCAAATCAGAAGATGTAATTATTCCAGATTTTGCAAAGGAAAAATAAAAATTAAGAAGAATCCAGCCTGTTTATAGGACTCCTAAGAAAGAACTTTTCAGCTGGGTGGTGATGGAACCGATTTTTTTCAGATTTCTGTTCCTCCATCACTAAAATACATTTTGACAAATTTTTTTTTTTAGTTTTGTTCATTCCTTGTATGATTTTTTTTTTTTTCCCCAAGCATCACAGTATTTTAGATTGCTGCATATTTCCTGTCCTTGAAAGCCAATGCAACACTGCAAATGCTGGCAAACTTAAACTCCATGCACGTGATAAATGCTGTCGACATACAGATGCAATGCAGTTGCACATTATAAATATAAACCCTTCTGCTAATGGGAAAGTAGTGCATAATATCACTGATTTTACCTGCTGGTTTGTTTCATATTGCTGTAAAGTCTTTATTTTCATATTTAAAATATTTAGTATTACATAAACTAGATCCATTTTATAAATGGATATACATACTTAATATTATGTAAATTCACTAGACTGACAAATTTTACAAAGATTTCTAAGGAGTTTGCTGTTTTCACTTTAAGTGGCCATTGGGTTAAATCTTAAAAATGTAAGAAATACCACATTTTTTTCTCATGGATGCACATTGTCAATTGATAATGGTGGTCCCAGAAACTTTAATAAATTATTGAAACTCTAAATTACAAATTATTAATTATTTATATTTTACTCTGAAATGCTTTATGTTTTTAAAATACCCATTATTGAATATTAACATTTTCTGAATATTGTCTCTTTCTAACACTGAAGTTGTTTGTAAGTTCAGACTCACATAAATAGAGCCATTTACAAGTGTTTTTGCTGCACGAACAATTGCAGGAAAAAATGCAAGTCACAAATGTTAGAAAAAAGTATACCCCATGCCAGTTAGCATGGGTAATATGAGGTACTTATGGATATGGTTTAGCTTAGGATGGGATTGGCTGGACTTGATGATCTCAAAGGTCTTTTCCACCCTTGTGATTCTGTGATTCTAGAAAAAAATATTTTAACTGTGATGCATGTTTTTGGGTCCCCATTTTTATGATTGGTATGCAGCAGAAGAAATCCTAAAATAGTGTGTCTTACCCTTGGTTCCTAGGAGAACAACTGCAATTCCATGTTGTAAGAACTGCCCCAGGATTGGGAAACGTTACTGTGGAATGGAAGATTGTTGGGCATAATGTAAAACAAAATTTTGAAAACTATTCTGGGATACTCTTTTTTCCTGAGGTAAGTCTGTAAGCAAAGCTAATGGCTTGGAGAATATTGTCATTAGAATCGAGCTGAGAAAACAAATGTGCTTTTACAGCACTCTTTGTTTCTTGGCCTGGTTATTTGCTCCCTCCCTTACTCTTGGAAGTTCTAAACTGGATGGAATTTATAGTTTTTAATGCTACAACTTTACATTTCTTAGAGGTGGTGTTCAAAATGCATTTAATACAGTGATATAACTTGGATTTTATGCAATAATGACTTACCACTTTATCAATAAAATAAATAGGAGACATTGAATGCAACACTGTATGTTCACTTGCTGGATGACCATATCCCTGAAGAAAAAGAAGAATACCAGATCATCCTATACAACATCAAAACAGAAGGTAATGCAGACCTATAGCCTGCTGTATCTTAACACTATCATTTAGTGATCATGCATTTAGTGACATATTTTCCCCTGTATTAATCCATTTTGGAGGTGCAGCACTAAGCATGCTGCAGCTGGTATGAACTGTGCAAAGTTCAGTCACATTTTGTTGAAACAGGCTTGACCCTTATGTGTGTATAGATGCACAGACACACACAGACATATGAAAACCTCAGTGTCTTTACCCTTTTCCATAAGGGGTTTTAATGCTGATTTAACTCTTCCTGGTTTATTCAGTGATTATTCGCTTCCCTGTAGCTGAACACAGACTTGAGCTTGCTAATGTATTCTGCATACAGTTGCTATGAAATAAGTGGGTATTTGTATCTTTTAAAGCAGTCTTGTTCTGCAAACCAATTTCTGATCTGTCACTGAATTCAAGGAAGTCAGAATTACCTTCAAATTCCAGTGAGAAAAGAAGCATGAAACCGCATCCCTTCTGAAAATACCCTGTTTTAAACTGAAATCCAAACACTAAACTAACTTGACCTGCATTGTGTAGCTGTACCAACTTTCCAGAGTCATTTATTGACTCTTCTAGCCACCTGGATAAGCCTAATTTGATGCACCAACAATTATTCATCAAGGCAACACTGGGAAAAGAGAGTAATTTCTTAATGCAACGACTAAGAAGTTGAATATAATTTTAACTTCAGCAGTTAATTCCTGGGAAAATTTTCCTTTTACTGTAGAGAAAGTTTAGGTAAATCAGTTTGGGCACTGGGCCATAAAGATTTCTCATATCCTACGTTGTTTTTGTGACTTTATGTTTAATATGCATACAATTTCTGCTGATTATATGTTTTCATATTTGTTACAGAATGTAAGCATATACACTTTCTACACCATCCATAAGCTTCAGTGAACCCATCATGCATTTGATTAAATTTCATTTACACTGTTACTGGCTCTCATTCAGATATAATAATAATGTAGTAATGTAAGACAACGAAATAGCTACATAACACTTTATTCACTGCAGTCCATTTACTCTTTTGCAGGCGTTGCTTCTTCAGGTGCTGCTGTTTTGGATAGTCAAGGATATGAAGCTGTGCTAACAGTGGAAGCTAGTGATGAACCACACGGAGTCCTGAATTTTGCTTCCCCATCCAGGGTTATTTTAATTCCAGAGGAAAACAAAACAGTCCAGCTTTTTATTAACAGAGAATTTGGATCTCTAGGTTTGTATGATAACTCTGAAAGAAGGGAAGCTTTGTTTTGGCAGTCATCAGGCGGATGAAGGCTGTGACAGGGAGTCTGGAAATTTTGAAGAATCTTGGGTTCAGCTGATATTTTCAGAACTGCTAGCTTTCATTAAAACTGGGGCCATAGTCCTCATTTTCACTGCAAGGAGCCTGGGAGCTGTGGTGTAACTAATTGGTTATTAGGGTTGGTACCTTATTGTCTAATGAATCAGTCTTAAAGTGTTACTCTCTCCAGGAGAAATAAATAACACAGGAGAAGAGGAGATTGTGTGGAATGATCATTCCCTTGTATTTACCCTCTAAGCTTCCAGAAGTTGGCAGCTTAAGAATGTCCCATGGAAAAAGTTACATTCAGACCACTGAGTTAAATTTACATCTCCTCAGACAATTTCTTAGTCCGTTTTAAGTCAATTTGTCTTTTAACATACATAAAACTAAGTGGTACTTCATCAGAATCACAGAAGTGTCGGTGTTGGAAGGCACCTCCAGAGCCCATGGGGTCCAACCCCCAGCCCAAGCAGGGTCCCTAGGACAGGGCACACAGGTCGGCATCCAGACGGGGCTGGAATCTCTCCAGAGAAGGAGACTCCACACCCCCTGGGCAGCCTGTCCCAGGGCTCTCTCACTCTCACTGGGAAGAAGTTCTTCCACATGTTGGTGAGGAACTTCCAGAATTCAGTAACATGCTGAGTGCAAAAACGTTTTCCTGGGTTCATTGACTGAGGATTTATATTGTGGGACACAGCATGATAATTTTCAGTTTCCATTTTGGACTATATTTACACCTCTCTGATAGTCCCTCTTAGTTTCACTGTATCTGTTTTGAAGGGAAGCGATCACTTACAACCAGTATTCAAGATCTGGACACCACAGATTTGTAGAGGCATTTTAATGATGTTGCTCTGTTTTCCCAATTCTTTTTTAATATCAGTTAGTATTTAGTTTACATTTGGAACACTAATCAGGAAACTAATGCTTTAAGATTTGGAAGGTTTAGATTAGATATTAGGGGGAAGTTTTTTACAGAAAGAGTGGTGAGGGGCTGGAACAGGCTGCCCAGAGAAGTAGTGAATGCCCCGTCCCTGGAAGTGTGCAAGGCCAGGTTGGATGGGGCCCTGGGCAACCTTGTGTAGCTCCAGGCCTGGAGGTTGGTGTCCCTGCCTGTGGCAGGGGGGTTGGAGCTCTATTGATCCTTGGGGTCCCTTCCAACCCATGCCATTCTGTGATTCTATGAAGATAAGAATCCATGGTAAATATAACATCTCTTACTTAAGGTCCATCATTATTTATTAAAATTAAGGTTCTTTTATAACTTACATTGTGTTGCATATAGATGAGCTTTGAATGTCATCTGTCATTTTATCTCCAGGATCACTCTCTTTACATTTTCCATTTGACTTACCCTGGCAGATTAGTGACACATGGCTTCATTATAAAAAAAATAACACATCTGACTTTCCCCCTTCGGTAACATGTATCAGTCTGTCTCCTAGTTTTATTCTTTATTGAACCTTATGTCAATCTGATGGAGAAAGAAGCTAGATTTATTAAGCTGTATTTCCCAGCACTGCCTTTGGAGCCTTTCTTAGATACCAGTTGCTGCTGAAACATTCTACTTCCCTTGACACCAAACCTGATATTAATAATGCATTACATGTCCCAGGTAGTAGTTCAGCAGGGTAATATTTGCAATGCTCAGCACCTCGAATGTCTGGATACGTTTGGTCCTAATGCTTTTTGAGTCCTGTGATGTTGGACACGTCACCAAAGGCTGGATTTAAAACACTTCAAAACAAGAACAAAGTTCCATTGGCTCCTGATGCCTCGGAAAGCTGGAATCAAAACTCAGTAGCCTTGGTGCCTATGAAGCAGGGATCCTTTATTGCAGCGCCGGGCACACGGGGGATCGATCGCTCCTCCCAATGTGTGCCCCCATTAAAGCCAAATGTCTCATATTTATACAGATGAATTATACATATTCATTATAAGTTCTAAGAAAAGGCAGGCTTATGCAAATTATTTCCAGGAAGTAATTTACATTAACTCCTCCCAGATGGAGCATGCTCAGTGACACTCAGGGGGTCTTCTGGTGGTCTCCAGGGATGAAGGCTGGACGTCTTCCTCTCTTTCAGCGCATGCTCTTTATGGGTTTCTCCATGCTTATCTGGGCTCCCAACACCTGCACCGAGTAGTTAGTTTTTCACTGAAAACAAGATATACTCTATCTTTTAATTGGTCGTNCAAGGCTGTTACTGTTGCATTGTTATGGTTAAGTTTTTCTCTGCTCTCACAAGCAGCTTACACAGTTACAGCTTTCTCTTAAACTTGTCTATTCTTAAAACTATGAAAATTCTTCTATTAAAGTTGTATTAATTATCTCTTAATCTACACCTATACCAATCCACTCAGCATGATCACTTCTCGCTGAATCACTCCAGATTAATCATTTTATCCTTCTGTTTTGCAGTTAGTCTTTCCAGTTTTGTGGAGGAGCATTTGATCTCTTTTCTGTTCCAGTGAGCATTACATAAGAGTTGAAAAAAAAATTAATATTTTTAATTTATCTCTTTTTTTTTTTTCTGGTCACACATAAACAGGTGCTGTCAATGTTACGTATGCCACCGTTCCAGGGTTGCTCACCTTAAGTAATCAGACAGAAGAGACCTTGGCTGAGCCTGGAGCTGATTATATAGCTGTTTCTGGCTCATTGGTTTTGGAAGAAGGAGAAACATCAGCTGCCATAAATGTTACTATTCTAGAGGTGAGCTCTAGAGCTTTTTGTTCTGTACTGATCTGTATGACATCAGGAGTGTTTTGAAATCTAAAGCTGGCAGTCTATATATTTATTGTCACTTAGACAGACGTTTTTAATATTGAAACCACAGAAGGATGAAGAATAACAGAAAGCTGAAATTTAGCTGTCTCATTAAGACTTAACTGGCTGATATTCAGAACACCTTGATTCATTGCTTGCTACAGGCTTTTTGCTTTCCTAGTGGGCATTGTTTATGCCTTTAAAATTAGGCAGAACCTTATGAATGAGAATAGTTCAGTGTCACCACAGAGTCTGTTTCATGACATATAACCTCTTACTTCATAATTAATTCAAGGTAATTGATTTCACACTCAAAGTATTTCAGTAAAATGGAAAAATAAATTAATCCTAGTGTTGCTATAATATTAGAGACTTCTAGTGTGTTGCTTTTTGGTGACTTCTGCTGCAGTTACTTGAAGGAAAAGGAAAAGGGGATGTATTGAACTTCTGTTTTTGCAGGATGATGTACCAGAGGTGCAAGAATTCTTCTTGGTCAACTTGACTTCAGTGGAACTCATCATGAATCATTCAACTTCATCCCCACCAAGGCTGGGTATAACAACTTACACAGAATTATGATTGGCTTTCCCATTCTTTGAACTGCATGCAGTTTATATTACTCTGTGATGCTACCATTATTCCACCTACTTACTCAATAACTACTCCAATTCTGGACAGGGTATTCTGCAAGGAACATTGTAAAATACCAATCTTCACTACTACACTTGCTTCTACATTTTTAGGCTCTTCAAAAATCATAAGGCAATTTTTATAGATTTTTTGTAATTTTCAGTAATTAACAGTCAGAGAGCAAAATTATCTGAGTTTTCCTGGCAGTGTCTTAGTCTGATTTTCATTCACATAGCAGAAACAAAAATGTAAGAATAAATGCTTTATGTGGTTTCTTTGTTCACTCTTTTAGAAAGCCTCTTCCTGTTACTCTTTATCAGATTTAGTGGTTGTGCCCTGTGCTTTTCTTGCTCTTCCATTTATCATTTGCTTTGCTAGCTCCTCCTGCTTCTGAATTCACTAGCATAGCTTCCAGTGGCTTTAAGAGCAGTTGTACTAAAGACAATATGTCAGCTATTTCTAACACTTTGTTTGACTCTTTTCCCTTTTCTTTGCATGCCTATAGAAGTGACTGAATTAATTCGGTACAGATTGAAAGGTAACTGACCAGACTCATTGCTGATTCGTAGAGACTGGGCTGTGGTTAGACATCTAACATCTGAAATGTAAAAAGCTTGTCAGGGAGAAGGCTTCGTCTCAACTGAATCGTGCTGAGTGCTGTATAGTCCCACCTTCTTTTCTAAGGGGCTGGCAGTCTCCTTGGACCATGAGCATCCAACCCTGCCATGATACCTGCACTGGGTTAAATGTGCATGGGATGAGCAGATAATATTTTTAACCCCTGAGGCAAAAATTTGTAAAAATCTCACTGCAAATTCTCTTATCAGACTGTTTTATAATCTTGTTTTCCCTTTGATTTCCCTTTTGATTTGTTATGACTAACAGCTCAGCTCCTACGTGGTATGATGCATTTCTTCAGCTTTTCTAGCAATCCCATACCCTCTGCAAGGTATTTGGAGGATTTCTAGGAGGTGTTGTGCACATGGTACAGGCAAGAGCAGTCGGTCCTACTCATCTGGAATATATTGCATATGCTGTTGCTTTCATGGCCGTGTGTGGGCAGTATGTGGAGTGAGTCTGGGGTGTCTGTGGTGTGGAGTTTAACACACCAAACCTGGGTGATGCTTGTTTCTCATCCGAGGCTTTAGTGATAAGGAGCAGAAACAGCAAGAATAAAGACAGTTCTGTTGTTTTCTCTGTGCCACTCATCTTCTAGGAAAGGTGGAAGAAAGTGCCTGACTCAAATACAGAAGTGCATTAAATTTTTAAAAAAAGTGACAGTGATTGGCAGCTGAGGATGATGAAATAAAAGACCTTAATGGATGCAGGAAAGAGCTAAGCTGGGGTAGGGGAGTAGGGGGCTCCAGTGGGAGGGGAAAGATGTCAGGCATGAAATAAGAGGCTTGAGGTTGAAAGCAAAGTATTACAGAGCTGATAGTGATGCCAAAAGGGAAAACGCAGGTTAGGAGTGAAGCTGAAAGGTCTGTAATCACTAGCATTTCCTCTGGATTTCTGCTGTTTGTGTAGAGGTTCTGCAGCCCCTGCTGATCTTCACTACCTCGTCATCACATGTTTAGATTCATGGCAATGATCTCTTTTATTCAGTTTTATCTCAATTGATAGAAATATTTTCTATGGATGTTGATATACCATATTTTCTGTGGATTCAGCTGAGTCAGTTTGGTTGGGTAAACTGCCATTCTTAATTTCTTTTTAAGTCTTGCTAAAATTAGTAGAAGTAAATTTGACCATGCAGAGTTGTTGTCTGAACAGATCTCTAAAAATCAGTTTCTTCCTGTCAAGTTCTGGCCCCTGAAGTTGGGGAACATTTCTAACTGTAATCTATACTTAGTATTTCTACAGAGCAATGAGTACAATAATCTTTCAGAGTTATTGTGAAGATCCATATGTCTTTATGGAGCAGTAAAATATTACAGTATTTAAACAGACTACCAAAAAAGGTAACAATTCTATATAAATTTTAAAAAAAGGAAAAAGGAAACACAGCCCTGAGCTGGACTGGGTTCATGAAGTATCTGGACGATGCCCTTAGTCTCATGTTCTGACTTGGCTGGCCCTCTGTGGGGCCAGGACTTGGACTCAATGGTCCTTATGGGTCCCTTCCAACTCTGGAGTTTCTAGGGTTCTAGGATTCTGTATTTGTAGCAAAATCTGAGGTGTGTGCTGGTCAGGATTATGGTCAGGCCCTGAGACATGAACAGGAAATGAAATACTGCATCATTTGCATCGTTTTCCTCCCCATAACCAGAATGGCACAGTCTGCAAAATCACAGAACCCCAGATTGGTTTGGGTGGGCAGGTCCCTCAGTCCCCCTAGTGGCCACCCTTCCATGGGCAGGGACACCCCCACCAGCCCCGAGTGCCCAAAGCCCCATCCAACCTGGCCCTGAACCCTGCCAGGGATCCTGGGGCAGCCCCAGCTTCTCTGGGAACCCTGTGCCAGGGCCTCCCCCTTCCTCAGGAAGGATTTCTGCCTCCTAGCTCCTCTCCATCCCCCTCNCAGGGACACCCCCACCAGCCCAGAGTGCCCAAAGCCCCATCCAACCTGGCCCTGAACCCTGCCAGGGATCCTGGGGCAGCCCCAGCTTCTCTGGGAACCCTGTGCCAGGGCCTCCCCCTTCCTCAGGAAGGATTTCTGCCTCCTAGCTCCTCTCCATCCCCCTCCTGCATCTGAAGGCAGTTCCCCTGGGCCTCCTGGGGAGGCCCTGGGAGTTCCTCCCTGTCCTCAGCACCAGCCCCTCTCCAGCTCTCCTGGAGCCCCTCGAGGGATGGAAAGGGGCTCAGAGCTCTCCCCCGAGCCTTCTCTTCTCTGGGCTGAACCAGCCCAACTCTCCCAGCCTGGCTCCATAGCAGAGGTGCTTCAGACATCTGAGCATCTTCTTGGCCTCCTCTGGACTTGCTCCTACAGGTCTGTATCCTTTTTATGTCTGGGATCCTCAAGCTGGAGGCAGCACTTCAGGGCCATCTCTGTCCCAGAGTGGAGCAGAAGGGCAGAATCCCTTCCCAGATGCTGGTCCTGCTGCTGGGGATGCAGCCAAGGACACAGTTAGCTTTCTGGGCTGCCAGCATGTGGTGCTGCATCATGTTGATCTTCCTGGCCACTGTCACTCCCAAATCATTCTTGTCAAGGCTGCTGTCATGTTGAATGTCATCATAATAAACACACAACAGAGATAAATTAAGATTCCACAATCAATCTTACTTTTTTGTCTTTCCTGGTTCTTCTCTGCTGTGCTTTGCTTTCTACATTTTTGCTTAGTATTTTGGTATGTGTTATTAAATGTAACAGTGGTAGTTCAAAGCACTGTGTGGCTGTGTTGATGAGGACAGATTTTTTTCTTTCTGAGCCTTTCCACTTATCTTGCCCACTCCTGTTTTCTCCTCCACATTTTGGCAACAGTAAAATGTGTGTTTCTTCAGTGTAGATTTGAGAAGTGCTTCTGTTATTCCTGAAAACCACAATAATGGACTTCATTGATCTTTTTTATTTTGTCCTTCTTCTAGATGTGGAAGGTTTAGCTTCTCAGATTATTATTGATGCTAATGATGGAGTGAGTGGAGTAGTTCAATGGGAAAGTACCAAGTAAGTCTTGTTGCCTCAAAGGGCACACCGTGTCACCTAGGGATTGGGGTTGCCCAATGATTTGAATTTTCAGTTAACATTAAAACCCTGATTAAAAATAGGCCCAGAACTTTGCAATGCCAAAGCATCAGTCAGTCTAAAAGAACTGGAAAGCATAAGATAATTCCCACTCTGAAAACCAACATTTGCAGTATGCTTACACAGAAAACTTTCCCCCTGTTCTTACTCTGGCTGCCACCCTTCCATATTGTGGACTGGTGTCACTCCCCCCTTGCCACCATCCAGGGTTCCAAGTTGCTTCTGCATCTGTGTCAGCATACGCGCTGGCATCTCCTCGCTCTTTTCCCCTGACTAATTTCCAGGAGCTAGGAAGAAGGCATCCATGAGGCTAGGAAGAAGCCTCATGCATGAAGAGGCTTAATCTGCCACTAATAATCAGGAAAAAAAAAAGCACAAGCTCTAGATAAATTCCACTTATATAAGAAAGGTAAAAAGGTTGTATTTCAGAACTGATGATGACAATGATGATGTTGTAATGATGCCCTTTCCCTACAAAGCAGAGGGAATGGTTTGAAGTGAAAAACATAGCAGCTGCCCACTGTCTCTCTCAAAGGAACATGCTAAGTGAGCACTGAGAATTTTTCTTGCTTTTCATTGTAGCTTTGAAGTGAATGAATCTCATGGGGACCTGACGATAACAGCATACCGAAACAGGGGATCGTATGGCAACGTGTCTGTATTTTTTTATGCCCAAAATTTGGAGGCACAGCTGGGCTTGGATTTTAATGTCACCTCAAGGGTAAGAAGCAAATTTGAAATCTAGCACTTCTCATTCTTTCGGCTTCCCCAGGACAATGTGTTGTTTATTCTGCAGAATGATTGGGAGGGCAGCTAGATTTTTCAACTTGTTTCAACCGCTTTGGTCACCTGAGGTAAAATAGTCATCGCACTTTATTGTTCCTTTCCTCTTAAATACTGAAGTATTTTGAAATACAAGGCACTGTAAACTTTCAAACAGCTCAAATGCAATCTTGCACAGACAAGGGCATGTAAAAATTCTTAGAAATTTTCATATTTTTTACAACACTGCTCTTGCTTGTCCTCATTCTGCAATGTGCTGAACTTCCTTTTACTTCAAGTCAATTTGTAAGGGACATAGATTTTATAGCTCTTCTTGCCTCCTCTTGCATCTTATTTAAGACAGTTCTGTTTACCTCAGTTGAAAAATTCTCTGTGTATTCACAGCTGTTGATTCAGTATCCAATGCTTTCTGTGTTTCCATGCCAGACACTTTTCTTTGCTGATGGAGAAAGGAATAAATCTGTCGTCGTAAAGATTTTTGATGACGATATTCCTGAAGGTGATGAGAAGTTCCAGTTAATTTTAACAAATCCCTCTCTGGGGCTGGAATTAGGGGAGAACACAACAGGTAAAACTTTGGAACTCTATGTCCTCATTTTAATTTCATTCCTATGAATAATCATATTTCAGAGAACACCCATTGCCCTGCTGTGGGAGATCTTTATACTCCTTTGGAGAATTCTTAAACACCCCTATGAAATCAGTGCAACGAGCAAGATATTTTGTAAAATAAGGAATCAAAGGGTGTTCTCTTCTTCCTCTCTAGGAATCTTCCTCTCTAAAAATGTCTTCCTCTCTAGAACTCTTCCTAGATAAAGTAAAACACATTTTCTCTTCAAGTAACAAGCGCTATACATACACTTAAGAAAGAATGTTTGCATGTCTTGTATTTATATACATGTGCAATTATATTTTACTCTGTTAATTGAAGAATTTTTCCATTATTTATTTCTCCAAAGCCACAATTACTATACTTACCAATGATGATGGCCATGGAGTTTTGTCGTTCAATAACAGCGACCACTTCTTCCTAAGAGAGCAAACAGCTCTCCACTTGATGGAAAGCGTTGCAGTATTAAATATTATTAGAGAGCCTCCTCAGGGGATATTTGGCACCGTGACTGTTCAATACCTTGTGAGTGAAATAAATTCTTCAGAGCCATCAGTGGATTTAACCCCTTCTCAAGGATATATTGTGCTGGAAGAGGGAGTCAGATTCAAGGTAATATGATAGCAAAAAGTGAGGAAAGCTTTTTCAAAATTATTGGAAGGATGTTGGAAATATCTGTGGTTTTTTCCCTGTATTTATCTTTTTCTTATATTTTCCTTCATTCTCAGAGCAAATTGAATCACAGGAGTGCATAAAAATTAAAGGCTCATTTCTGTAGCTATTTCTCTCTTTTTAATAATCCAAGTAAATTGAAAAGAATTTAATGGGTGTACAATGTTTATGTATGCAGAGGAACAGTTTGTTGTGTGCGCTCAGCGTGTAGTTGAAATACAAACTTTGACATGAAGTGACAATTTTCAAGAGCAAATAGGTAAGGTTGAAGTAAAAATCCCATTCTGTAGTGTGGTTGCTTCAGCTGGCCTGAACTGAGCAACAAATTTTTGCAGCTAATACAGAAAGCAAACGTCTCTCAGAGTCTTAGGAATAGAAAATGACTTACTCTTCTGGGAGCGTGAGGTGTGTTGCCTCTGTACTGTCCCCACAAGAGTGCCAGGCAGAAAATGAGCTCACTTCTTTTTGTTAAATCCTCACCCTTCTGAAGTTTTAACGGCAGGTTGTCTCATTTCATCAGTGAAGCTGGGGGTGGTAGCAGGCTAGTGTTTTATGTACAGCGTGGTAGAATCTGAAATGAAACCTTTCCATAAACGCTGGGTTTCAGTTTCTGAGCTTTAAATGGATTTGGAATAGCAGAGCTGGCCAGCTTGGCACGACTGTGGGAAGTCAAAGACTTCTTAAAAAAGTCTCAAAGTAGCGTTTATGGCAGAAGTAAGCAGGATTCTGAAAGACTGTAAGCTCTATTTGTGTTGTAAGATTGTAAGGTCTATTTGTATCATAAATAGTGTGGCCAGCAGGTCAGGGGAGGTGATTGTACCCCTGTACTGGGCATTGGTGAGGCTGCACCTTGAGGGCTGGGTCCATTTCTGGGCCCCTCACCATAAGAAGGGCATTGAGGCCCTGGAGCGTGTCCAGAGAAGGGCAACCAGGCAGGAGAAGGGGCTGGAGGGCAAATCCTCTGAGGAGCAGCTGAGGGAGCTGGGGGTGTTCAGCCTGGAGAAGTGGAGGCTGAGGGGAGACCTTCTCCCCACCTCCCCTGCCCTGCCAGGAGGGTGCAGAGAGGTGGGCGATGGTCTCTTCAGCCAGGGGACAGGAGATGGGACAAGGGGCAATGGGCTCAAGCTGTGCCAGGGCAGGGGCAGATTAGACATTAGGAAAAAGTTCTTTACTGAAAGAGTTGTTTGGTTGTGGATCAGGCTGCCCAGGGAGGGGGTTGAGTCACCATCCCTGGATGTGTTTAACAGATGGGTAGATGAGGTATTTTAGAGACATGGTTTATTAGAGGACAGGAATAGTTGGACTCAATAATCTTTAAGGTCTAGTTTATTTCCAGATCCAACCCTTCTGATTTAGCTTTTTTTCTACAGTAATGCTACATGTACCTCAGTAACTTTTGCCTGTTTGGTTAGTGGGTGGGATGACAGTGAACCTCAAATCACCTCTTCCTAGATTACCTTCTCTGAGGATTTGTGACCATCTTGAGAGGATCCAATTCTCATCCACAGGATGAGTATTCCACTGGTAGTGGATTTCCCTGTCTCCTTGGAGCTAGTATAGTTGTCAAGTAAAGTAAATTAAAGCCAACTTGACTGAGCTGCATGAGGGAATCAGGTAGCTCTATGGGGATGATGAATTACCAAGGAATAAGTAGAGAACTGAAGTTTGAAAAAAGGATCAAAACCTATTATATTTCAGAGGATCTTGGGGTGAGAGGAGAAAAGAGAAGGAAAAGGAAAAAGTGGCTATGGTCATCTTAGTGCTGCATCAGTGGAGATGACTGGAACCTGCTCCTTAACCAGCCTTGCCTCACTTCTGTCCTTCTGTCCAGTTCCAAAAGCTGCTGTTCTCCTGCTGTGCTACCCAAAAGTGTACAGTGACAGCGACAGCATAGAAACAGTAGCATGGTCTGATAGGGTTGTGTCATCATTAGCTGCCAACTCTCAACAACTTTCTATGCTTATTTTCTTGTCAGACACTGCATATTTCTGCAATACTGGATGAAGAACCAGAAATGGATGAGCACTTTGTTGTCACCCTCTTCAATCCCACTGGAGGAGCCCGACTAGGCACAAGAGTGCAAACTCTGATTACAGTATTACAGAACCAGGCTCCACTGGGGCTTTTCAGCATCTACCCAGTTACAGATAGGTACTAAATGCTGATGTGGTTAAAAGGACATATTTTTCATGTTCAATAGAGATGGTACCTTGGTAGGATTTTGTTTTTCATGAATCCCTTTGCAGAAATTCAGCAATGCAATTGTAAAGTACTTTTGGAAAGTGCACTGTCAAATGCTATTGCTGCTATACGAAAGAACAGAAAAGCTTTTGGAAGTTTGTCACAAGAAATGTCAATTTATCTGTGGATTTTTTCATTTTAAAAAGTAGTCTATTAATGCCTCAATATGCCACTAACAACAATCCACGTTGAGCTCCAAACCTGAGACCAGCACCCAGGGAGTCATAAATCTGACAGTTTATTTTTGCTTTTATGCTTGCATAAAATGCACTTTCCACACAGGGCTGTTTTTCAGAAGCTAACCAGCCATATGGAGCGATGTTTTCAGGAATCATTCAGCTCAAGCCATAAGGCTGGTGTGGTAAATTTCAGGCTGGTTTAAGATTTGGTTGAACTGCCTGTGATTTTGCCAACGTCTTCTGCTATGACACGTTGGACGATCTTAATTAAGGTGTTTACCGGTCCTACCGGGTGGCAAACCCAGCTATTAATATTTTCTTTTTTATTTCTTTTCTGTATTCTACAGGAAAAACTTCCTTGTAATTGAAGAAGCCAACACCACAGTTTATTTGAAAGTTTCACGGAGTAATGGGCTCAATGTGTCCGTGAGTGTGGAGTGGGAGACGCTGTCCGATACTGCCTTTGGCATCAGTACGTTCACCTTGCTGACCTTGTCCACTGCTTTTGTCAGAGTGGAGATAGCAAGAGACTAGCCAGGCTTATAGGAGATGTAATTTTGGAATATCTTCAGCCTTGATCACATTAGTTATTAAAATTTTTCTAAGCATGTTAGATAACCAATAGATAAAGGAGCTTAGCTGCCTAAGAGTCACCTTGTCATCAGGCACTGCTGCCAGACTTTGAATAACCTGTACCACTCTCCTTGCTGCTTGTGCAAACATTATTGTCAGTAGACTTTAGTTTAATAAAACCTGTTCTTTAATACTTGTAAATTTACATAAACCTGGCATAGCGTTAGTCTGAAAAAATTCCACCACAGGTTTTCTATCTCATCTCCCAGTCTGCCTACTGGGATGTATCTGTGGGAGTCTCAGGTTGTAATGTCACAACGACTTTAATCAGGTCCAAATTAGTGCTGGTGTTGAAGGAAGCCATCCTTCCATCTCTGCCCCCTTGTTGCCACTTCCATGCCAAGCATTTTTTGTTGTGGTACTGATAGAGCTGCCCGTTAATCCAGACTGAAACTCACCAGGTGAAAAAGGGAAGTGCCTGGTTTTGAACATAGATGAATACCTTGTCTGGCTCAGCAGCTGGTCTCAGCTAGTTGTGGGATTGGGAGTTCAGCTCTTGGAGTTTACTTCTGGCAACTTTTTTCTGTGAGCCAGTCAGATAGCTTAGGCAGCATAAGAAAGTTAGTGCCATGACAGCGTGTTGTAATGAGAGGGAGAGGGAGGACAAACACATATATTTTGTACTGTCTTTGTCACTTTTTTCATTACTAGCTATCTAGCTAATTTTCTCATTAGCTAAATTCCAAACTGAATCATTGCCTCCTTGGTACTATTACATTTCCATGCATTTGCTTACACTCTACACCAACTATTTAGAGACAAAGTCAACATTTCTGATACCAGGACTGGTTTTGGCAAGTGAATGATGGAAAAGGCATTGAGAAAGACCTCCAGAATAAACAGTAGGGTTTTGTTTTTTTTTTTCCCTTACTATATTGCAGGGGGTAGTATCAGCGTCCTGTCTGTCTTGCAAAATTTTGAGGAAGAGTCAGCATCTAGCTGGTGTTTCTTTACATCAGGAGAAATTCTGTATGGTGTTCTGTTGCGTACGCCTCCAGCTGCGTTTTCTACTGTCTACCAGTGGAAAGGAGTCTTTGTTCCTGTCGAGGTAAATGTTTGCTTGCAAGTGCTGCGATTAAGAGACGGGACACAGCTTGGTGCAAGCTAACGTCTTTTTATTGTAGCAAATCACAAGTTTATATACTTTTGCAAAGCCCACATGGGCCTTAGTTTCATTGGAGTGCAGAAGCCATTCTTACATTTACTGTTTGCTGATTGGTTCAAAACCACTTACGAATATTATTAGCAACTTAGGCCTAATCACACAACCTTTACACACATTCTGTTTCTGTTTCTTAAAGCATGTTTCGTTCTCCCCTTCAAGGCTAACCTGGTCCTGTTATGCACTTCTGGTGTCAAGATGTCTAGTTGCCCAACATTGTTTTGTCCCTTATCAACCAGCTCTTCTTTGTTATTTTAACTCTCCCAAGGTTTGTGTCCAACAAACCAGCACGTCTGCCTCCGACAGCCGCAGAGTGCTAGAATTTCTGCTTGACCCTTTCAGGCCCTGTGCCACAT
>VZTU01020351.1:0-55968 GCA_013400835.1 Zapornia atra | reverse complement strand
TGGGAGGATTGCTTCAGATCACTTGTTTTGTTGTAGAGCTATTCCTTGTTTAGATATAAATGATGAAGAAAAGGTACATCCAGACTCTTCTTGCAACCTGTCCTGGTGCTGTATTGCTTGTCTGGGTCAAGTATCTTTATCCAGAGTACAACAACTGGGTCTGTCAGCTTGGTTGTCTGCTTCAGTGATCTACAAGGGGAAAAATGTTACCTGCAGCCCTCCAAAACAGCACTGGGTGTTCCGCTGTGTATTTGTGTGTGGAAATGCTTCTCTTCTGAAAGCACTGACGAGTGAAATGGAATGATGAAGGAGGATATTATGGAAAAAGGAGTTCTTGGAAATGTATGTTGTTAATTCCTTGGTTACATAAAGTTAGGACACAGTCGTTCAAGCTTGCTGTTTGGGTTCTTTGCTGTTTCAACAGGGATGTTTTGTGTTTAGTAGCAAGTTGAGCTTAGTAACATGACAGGCAAGCATATACAGGGATGCATATACAATTTATAGTCAAAACTTTTTGTTATATACTAACACTTGGCATGTTAAACTGTTGTTTCTTGGAAGGCAGTAGAGGAGGAGCAATGTTAGAAGCTACAAAGGAGGCAGTCTAAGTTAGTTTAATTTGCATCTTTGTATAAAAATGGAGTAGTCTGATTTTAATTTCAGTTTAGCACCAAAAGGCTTAATAAAAGTTAATTAGGTAGAGGAAAGGGACCCACAGTTTCTAATGCTTGAGTTGTCTTGAAAGGAGCATTTAGTACTGGGGAGATTACACCACTGGCTGTAAGGAGGGGTGTGGAAGCGTGGGTTATGATTTGTGAATTGAATTTAATTCCAGTAAAGTTCTGAGATGTTTTTCTATCTTTTTGTATTGGGGGGGACAGTAGCTAGTGTTGACAATCATTAGTTGAAAGATACCATGCTTATGTCTGCAGGTTTAGTGAAAAAATACAGTAATATATAACTTGGGTTACAAACAAGATGCTGTGTTATATTCTGCTGATTAATTCCTTGAAGGTAAAATCAAAGAGGTTGTCTGAAAATAAACTGTTCCTCTTCATTAGATCTTCCCAAAATCTTTGTTTGGTAAAAGGTACTTACTGAGTCTAGGTCTGAGCTTCAGGTAGTCTGGCCAATATGTTTTGTTTTATTTGTAACCTGATTGCAATATCATTACCCTTAATAATAATGAAAAATTATTTATTGTCATTAATGTCTGGTAATGGGAAAACTTGAAAACTGATGTCTTCAGGTTGCACTGTTCTGTTGTGTGCAGTGAATCCATATCTAGTGGTCTTAGTGGAAAATGAGAGTTTGTATGAGCTGGGGCATGTGTCTGTTCAAATTTTATTGTGGTTTTGCACTTTATTATTCAACTTACCCGAGTAGGTAAAGATAAGTTACTCTTAAGGATTTCAAAGGCAGCAGCCAGTGTTGCAAAATGCTATTAGAAGACTTCTGCTGTGAATGGGGGTTATAACTGATACGATAATGTCAACATACAGAAAACCAATTAATAAAAAAAATAAAACTTTGTATATTTGTTAACGAAGCAAAGAAATGTCTTAATCCCTTGTCTCGCTTGTTCTCAGCCTATAAAAAAAATGAAGAAGAGCTTAGATCGACTTATTTCTGTTTAGAAGCTTCTTGTTTTAATACTGATAAGTTTTTGTTTAAAAGTTTGCAAGAGGTGCCAGGTGCCCAGCTCAATAGAAGCTTTATCTTGAGTTGACATAAAGTGTTAAGTATGAAGTTGCACAGTGTTCTGGTGTCTGAACTTCTGTTTATCCAGACAGTAAGGTGAGATAGCATCAGTCTTGATTAAGTGTTATCTTTTCATATCATCCTATCTAGCTTACCACTGAAGTGTTCCTCCTTAATGTTCTTTTTGGATCTCTGTCAAGGGAAGGCACGCTTCGGTTTATTCTGCGGGTGTTGGCTGATCTCTTTTGTTTTACAGAGACGCTCTGGATGCCTCTCTGAATTGGGTGGGGAACAAAGAAGGTTTTCTAGACAAGCTTGCTACAAATCTAGGTTTTAGATTATTCTGTTATGAAGATAAAAGGGATATAAAATAAATGTAACTTAATGTGGGAGATACAAAACACCACGTTGGTACAGCAATGATTATCACTGACTTTGGAGTAGGCCCTAGCTATGCTGCTTGAGAATGTTGCTTTGCCATGCTCAGTCTGGCTCACCTTCCCACAGGATTTGCCTCTGAGAAAGGTAATGCAGCAGTTTCTGCTCCTGAGCTGTGGGAACTCCTCTGGCTTTCTGTAATCACTTGAATGTTTTTCATTCCACTGTTCTGATTTTCCTCCTACTCTTCTGGGCAGGTGTTGCTTTCAAGAGAGACTAGTAAGAAATGTGCTTTGGGGATGGAACTGCTTCCTAACAGCAAATTTAGTCCTAAAAATAGGGCTGAGAAGATTTTCCTGGGTCATCAAAGCCATCATCTAGCTTCCTGTTGCAGAAGTTTAAAAGTACCATATAATGTTGGTCATAAATCTGTCAAGTTCCAGTTTCTTTGCTCTCGTTCCTCCTGTTCGATGTCATTTTAAAACAGTCTGAAAGGAAAAAATGCAGCCTTCAAATGTTCAAGTTTAATATGCTGCATGAATTTAATTTATGATGAAGAATTCACTAACCTTGTCCACAACCAGTGGCTCTTCTCCCCCTTTCATTTAAAACTTGGGATAAGTTGTATGCCCTCTTGGGTTTCACTTTCTAAAGATGCATAATCCCAGAGTTTTGGCCCTCTCTAAAACAATTAGGGCATTAGGCAATGCTAAATTTTCTACTTGGAGTCTGAAATAGCAATTGTTTTCCTCATGCTTGTAACACAAACTTGAATTTTGCAAAAAAGTTCATTGGCAGCAGTGCCTCCAAGGTGGAGGAGGAATGTTTTCTCAGATAGCTAGGGATTTCTGCAGAGGTGATGTTCCTCCTTAGCTTCTCTGTCCCTCTCTCCTGCCTCTAAGCTTGGTTATGATTTTGTAGACATAGGGCTTGATTTCTGAGACGAGGGAAAATGCTTCCAGTTAGGTACAGCATGCAGCAATTGTCCTGCTGGGTGGCATGAACATCTTCTCCAGAGCTTCCAATTTTGCACCTTGTCCTGGTCCTTCCCCCCTATCCTGAGTCTGTTAGAGACCAAGGAGAGGTTGCAGGGTCTGTAGGCATGTTGTCATGCCCAGGCCTTCCACAGCGTGGAGGACAATAGATCTTCACTAGATATTTACACCAAGATTGATGCCTCAGTCATCACGAGTGATTCTCTTCTCTAATTGAGCATATATTGCCTGTCGTCTTCACAACTATTTTTGCAAGATCTGTGCAGGCACATCACTTTTTTTAATACCTGTTGTAAAGATGGGAAGTGCAGCTTGGCACCATCTGAGGCACAAGAATTGTTTGTGCCTGTGTTATACTTGTAAAAAGCTTGAGCTGTGATAACGATCCCTGGCCAGTATCAGAATATACAATTCCCTTTTTCTACCACCTTGCAGCACTGCTCATCACAGGTGAATCTGGGGTAAGATGGGTATGATTTGACCTGGCAGCATATGCAGGGAGTGTTTGTGATTTAGGACTCATGCCAGAAAATGTGTGTTGTTGGGTAAAGATCAGTTTGGCCAGAATATCCTGGTTAAAAGTTTGTCTTTGCTGTTGCTCTTCCTTTGTCATTTGTTCCTCGGTGTGAAAGTGTCACAGGTACTTTCTCTTCTAAGCAGTAACCAAAGGTGGCTGCAGAGGGAAGCGTGGTGGTTTTGTAGGGATGGTTGGGCACGGGGACGCTTGGGAGCACCAAGAGCTGGGGAAGCAAAGGCTGAGTGTTGCTGATGTTGAACTCTTCTCACCCCGAAGGGTGGTCCTCACTGAGTGTATTCAAGAAGGAAACGTGGTTTAGTGCTCTAATTCCATTATTGGTGACAAGGTAAGCCAAATGCATTGCCAATTGCTGATTCCTAATGTGTAAATGTTTGTGAACTTGCAATCAGTATTGCAGTCAAGTCAAAATATTCTCCAAAATCACGATAGCCGTGACTTGATGGCTATCGTGATTTTGGAGAATATTTTGTAGTATTTAACCAAGCTAAAAAGTTTAAAGCACTATATCTAAATTAGATGTGTCTTGGACATCTTATTATTTCATAACTGTAGCCACTAGGCTTTTCACAGTAGGTAATTGCTTTTTCTTTTCCCAAAGCTGTGTCAGTCTCCAAGGACAAGTGAGGGGTGAATTAGACACCTGAGTGCCTGAAGTTTTAAGAGAGAAAATCAAGTATGAGCTACAAGTACAATTCACTTAAACTCCCTTTTTGCTGCTGGGTATCTAATCTCTGATGGAGCCACAGTGAAAAAACCTGTGGAGGAATTTGAAAGCAGGCTGAATTATAACCTTTAAGAAAATGCAGGACACTTTCATGGTAAGTGAATTTTCTAATTAAAATGTTAATTGGAAGGATTTTGCCTCGCTTATCGAGGAAAATGCAGTAACCATTTTTCACTGCTGTTTGCATAGCTGTGTGGTATTAATAATTTTGTGTGGCTTTCTACATCTGCTTAATGAGTGGCAAACAGAATTTTCTTAAGTGGTTTGGAGTGGGAGATGGGCAGCTCGTATCAAGGATGTAATGCACGAAGGGTAATGAATACTCCCTGCGAAGGTTAAGCAGCAAAACTCAGTCCTAGCTGTAAGCTTCCTCTGAATCTGGACAGTCTCTACCTGTGTCTAAATAAAACTACCTTGTGTGTGACTCTACAGCTGTAGATATTCTGTGATCAGTTAACCCAGCCACTGGTATTTATTAAGTCTGTGCTGGTTGGACTTAAAAATTCCTCTGAAGCCTCATGAGGAGCCTTGGTTGCTGCAGGTAAGGGGATGGGAATCTTGTCCCTCTTCAATGAGAACTACAAATTTTAGTGGCAAAGGAAACATGATTTGACCTGAGTTTTACTTGTAGTTGTTTTACATGGTTCTAAACATCAAAACTAAAAGCAAGCATTTAAGAGGAAAGCTTGTGCAAGTCAGTATTTTTGGTCAGAAATACCTGAATGAGGATGAAGCTGCTCTTCTCAAAGAGAAAATGACTGTCTGTGTTACCAAGATGTAAAAGCTAAGTATGTTGTGTTTGGTTTTTTCAGCACAAGAGACGTTTTATCATGAGATACAAGCGTTAATAACTGCTGACAATGCCAAAGGGAGTGAAGTTCAACCTGTTGACCTCTTTCTATCTGGGGCTTTTTCTCATGAACATGGAATAATGCATCTGTAATTCGCTGCCGATATAGAGGAGCAACTTGCATTAGCAGGGCAGTGCATAAGAAAAATACAGCTGAGGTGCAAAAAAACCCCTGTTGTAATCATGTCTGTTAGACACAAATTAAGCAGCAAGGCTGATGCGCTGGAATAATTAGAGATCAAACCTGCCACTTGGCCAATTCTCATTTACTGAGGTGTCAAGTGTTGATGTGTAACCTTGTACCAGTGCTTCATCTGCAAGGAGGCTGAGCCCTGTGGGACATGCTTGGTGCTCGCACGCTGTCGTTACTGGGGGAGGAATCCAACAGTCCTCCTGGCAATCTGAGCTGATGTTGCTTCATTTGCTCAATTTTTGAAACAGTCTGTGAGCAGCTACTACATCTTCTTCCACCTTTTATATATATACAGATATTAAAAATAAATACATATTGCAGTTCTAATGCATAAAGAGGATCAGGTACAAACCTTCCTGAATGCTTAATAATTTGATACAAAATCATTCTTTATTTCTGAGGGACAGAAATGTCTCCTGGTTTAGTTTATATCCAGCTCCCTTGAGTTTAGAGCCAGTACCTGTGGTCCCTGAGTATAGGGCTGAGGGCAGGTGGTCTAGAGAGCGTGCTTGGGTTCCTGCTCTGTCCCTAGCAGCTCTGTGCAAGGCAACAGCCTTAGCTGAGGGGCATGACCTTCAGCACTGACTTCTATCTGTTTCCAGCCTCCTCTTCTGTAGCCTTTGAGGCTGCTTGAAATGGATGGTGTTCATTTGTACGAGGTACACCTACACACTGCCATTTATTTTCATAGCAGCAGTCAGTGGGCTTTGTTTTGTGTGCTCAGACTGCAAGATCCTAGTGCAGTTCTCCAAGCTATTAGTCACTGTCCTTTAAGCCTAACTTGAGGAACAAGAGAAAAAGTTCATCATCAAAAACGCCTGAAGTAAATGGATTTTACTAGGGGAATGGTCCAACTGCAAACTGACACTTCTGTTCATCTCTAGATTCTTTCTCTCTGATTCAAGTACCTGGAACTAAATTTTAGGAGCTGGCAGCTTTGTGGGTTTTCTGACTCCTTCAAAGCTAATTCAAAACCTGTAACTTCTGCTACTTGTGTGCCTTACAGGCAAAACCCATCGCTTCTATATTCCCAAAAACCTATTTGGAGGCGAGCAGTGTGGTAGAAATGAATGAGAAACTTGGCCTTGACACTTGTTTTCTTGACCTCTGAAAATTATCCAAAGTGGAGAGAGTTGGTCTTGTGGGTTTTTGTGAGAGGGTCAGAAGATGATGATTTCAAGTTAGTTGTACCTTTAAATAAAGTCTAAATATCTTTCCATCTAAATTCATGAACGTGTGGCTACTCACCACAGCGGGTAAGATTTCTGGTTCCATAAACTGTGTATGCTTACTGGCTGTTGGAATGATGTTGCTTCTCTTCTAACTGTCTTTTATGAATAACTGTGTTCAGTTTTGGGCCCCTTACACAAGAAGGATATTGAGCTGCTGGAGCATGTCCAAAAAGGGGAGCAGTGCTGGTGAAAGGTCTGGAGAGCACAGGTCTTGTGAGGGGTGGCTGAGGGAGCTGGGGTAGTGTAGTTTGGAGAAAAGGAGGATCAGGGGGACCTTACTGCTCCCTGCAACTGCCTGAAAGGGGTAGTGAACTGTGGTGGGGGTTGGTCTCTTCTTCCAAGTAACAAGTGATAGGATGAGAAGAAGTGACCTCGAGTTGCACCAGGGGAGTTTTAGATTGGGTATTATAAAAAAAAATCTTTGCTGAGGGAGTTGTCAAGCGCTGGAAGAGGCTGATCTGGGAAGTGGAGGAGTCCCCATGCCTGGAGGTGTTTAATGGACATGTAGATGTGGTTCTTGGATGTGATTTAGTGGTGGCCCTGGCAGTGCTGGTTTAAGAGTTGGACTTGATGACCTTGAAGGCTTTTTCCAGTTTAAGTAATTCCACAATTCTGTGATATATTGTACTGCTGTAGTCTATGCAGCACACCCATGGTAAATGGTAGTGTGTTAGCATAGTTGGATGTGGGAGTGTGTACATGTTGTGGTGGTTATGTTTAGGATCAAGGGCAAGACTTGCTGCTTTGCTGAAATCTCTCTCCTTCCCATGAAGCAAGGGAGTTGTAAAAGCTGCTGCATAGCTCAGATTTTTGTAGCTGAATTAGCAACAGAAACCTAAGATAATTCTGTATTAATTTCATCCCTGAGCTATTCAAGTTTGGAAAGCAAGCACACAGTCTTCTAGCCTCTGCAGCAAAAGGCTGCCTTTCTGCTGGTGGGTCTCAGTGAAAGATCTTGGTTTTATGAAAGAATCCACAGTATCAGGAGTGGAACTTAAACTAGAAAGACCATGTTTGAAATTCCATAATTAAATCTTAAAATAAGTATTGACATTTTCTTCACAAAAAAAGCATGACACTGGAAGGTTATCCCTGAGAGCCACCTCTGCCAATGTGAAAAGGTTTCCTGATGTGGCAGAGTTGGAAGCCTGTTTCTGTTGGAAGGAGTTGGTGTAGGGAAACCTACACCAGCTTCAGCATGACTGCAATTCTTGCTATGGCTTCTCCACAGCCATTCTCCACTGTTGCATCCTAGCTTAAACATAGTGTCGGTTAACTAGCCACAGCTTCGTTTCACACAAACGAAATAACTGTATGTTCAAAGTATATCAACTTTTCCCCAATGTGAAGGACATCCCTCAGAGGTAACTCAAAGCTGAAGAGGAAAATAACCTCCCAGTATCATTCGCAGGTGCAGAGAGGATTGAGTTTCTTTTTCCCGTGGATCAGGGTTGTTGGAAGGCCAGTTTGATTGTTGTGAAAAATCCCTCCGCTGTGCTACAGTTTCAATACCCAATTCACAGTTGACATCAGTGTGGCAATTTTAAAATAGTATAAACCCCTTTGTTCTCTCTTAACCAACAAGTGAGCACCTAGCCCTCATTCCTGGCTCTTCTGGATGATGAAAAACAAATGTTCTTGGTGCTGCCAGCAAATCTGTGGCACCTCAAGGTATATTTCCCATGGTAAGGAATAAAGTCAGGTCTTACATTGCACGTGACAGCTAGAACTGTCTGCTGTGAATTCCCAGCCAGCATCCCATCGATCTAGTGGGCAGCTTGAGTTCATACCTGTTCTGGCATGATAAAGCAATAGCTGGGACAGAGCCTGGGAGAACAGGGATGCGGGGCCACACGTAACCAGTCTATACTGGGCTCATCTCCTCCTTGAAAGGTGGCTGCTGTACAGCTGGCAGCAGTGGTCCTTCTTTCTTCAAAGCAGTGGGTCAGTTGTTTTGTTTCTAGTCTCAACATGGTCTTGAGATCACAGCACAGATGGGCAGAGAACAAGGGTGGCCTTGTCTCAGACGGTTAGCTGATCCCTAACCTTTGTCTGACCTCCATCAACGTGCTTAATTTCTCTGCTCCCTGTTCATTATTTAAGGAGTACACATAATGGGGCCCTGATCTCAGCTACATTACTGTAATAATAATAAAATTTCCCAGGCATAAAGGAAAGATTTGCAAGCCAATGAGTCTGTCACATTTTAAAGTCTTTAGGATGAGAAACACTTTAATGGGAGCAGTGGCAGATCACTTACAGTATGGGAACATTCAAAAGCTCAATGGCATCCTCTAAATATTTTAGAATTGAGGTAAAATAAGTAAGTCTGTATCTTTCAGCTAAAGAGCTCAGATAATTTTCTGCATGGATTATATTACCAGAAGAGAATCAGAGAAGCAAATACTGGGGCAGAATAGACATAATGTGTAGAAAATGGCTGTGTGGAAGGTGAAAATCTTTACTATCTCATTAAAATATCTACTGCATGTTTCCTTCTCAGTGCAGGAAGATGCAAAGGTACCTTAAATGGCTTGTCCTGCAGTACCTGTAGAGGTGCCAGGTGGAACTGCTCTGCAGTTCCCTGCAGCTCTGTGCTTCTCTGTGGCCTGTGACGTTATTTGGACATCTTGCAGCCCCCTATTGCTGTTGCCCACATGCCCTTCCTCTCCTGGCTTCAAGTGGTGGCATCAGTAAGTGCCTGAACATGCATCTTCCCCTGAGGGGATGTTGGCTAGATGCTTTACTTCAGATGTGCTAGCTCCCCTCTGCCTAAGAGAGCAATGGGAACCAAAAAAGGTGTCTTATCCACCCTTTCCATATGCTTAAATGGGTTTTATTTATGACGTAAACTAGAATTTCTGAGCTTCATCTTTCTTCTAAAGATTGAGAACTTGAACAAATTGTCGTCCTTAGCATCATTTCTATTTTAAGAATCCAGTAGGACCTCTTAATCTTCAGGAAAAATTAGTCCTAGGTCATCTCTATTTAAAACATATTCCAGAAATACAGCACTACTTCTTGCATTGCAATACTGAATGTTGCTGGTTCAGAGCTGGGATGGCTTACACTTCATTTTGTGCAGGGATATGAGACAAACCAGGGGTAGAAGAGCTTGGAGTTCAGAACAGCATGACACAGAGTAGAAAAGCAGAGTTTTGCTGAAGATCCCTGTCATAATGGAAGTAGAAACGTTTCTCCAAGGTGCTGAATTATGTCACTTCTGTACAGACCAACCTGCCTTTAGAAGGCGAAGGCATCCTGGTGTTTGATTTCAGTGACAAAGACTTTTAGGACAGACTGTCACAGAGAAATCATGTGGAAGTAATAAAATCTGCAGTATCACATTGAATAAATACCAATTTTAAAAATTCCTTGATGTAAGGGCAGTGGTGGTGGAGAGCAGACTGACCTTTGAGTTCAAGATGTAGTGCAGTCATACACTCTACCTCCTCTTAAGCCCTGGTTAGTGTTGCAGGGGGGAAACCATGGAGGGCAGGGTATGTAAGAACAGTACATCTACTCTTACTTTTCAGAGGCTATTTGCAAGAGGTGGCAGCAATTCTGCTGTAAAATTTCATGAAAAAATTTCATTTTGTCATTGAGACAAGTTGACCAAAGAAATATGAAATGGCAAAAGAGGAAAGTGAGGAGATAGTGGTGTCGGAAGGGATAGAAGAAAATCTTTTTAAGCACCCTTGTAGATGAGACTTAGGGACACAGTTCTGAAGATGTTTTGGTACATTCTGTCTATGTGGCTAAATATATGCTTATAGTATGCTAAGTTCTTTGGTTTTGCCCAGCCAAGGCTTAAATACTGTGTTTATTGAAAATAAAAAATGAGACAATGGTGCATATCTTGGGAAATCATGGCCCTAACACTGTCTTGATGTAGTAACTAACAATGACCGTTTTTTCTTTACCACAGAGTACCACTTCGAAGCAGCCTGACTAGCTGTGGATCTGAAGATGACACTTTTGTGAGTCCTGTGCTGGATAAAAGGTGGTTTGGGGTTTGGTTTGTGTATTTTTCATATCTCAATGAGGCAGATTGGTTACATGCAGAATATCTCAGGGGGGTGTTTCAGTTGAGGAACTATAATGATCACCAACATGTGAGCCATGAGAAAGCATCCTCTGATTATTCTCCTGACATGGAGTAGATGAAGCATCCCCCAACACTTTGAGTTGGGGAAGCATTCTATAATTGTAATGGACAATGGCAAGATGACTTGGAAAAGTGCATGTATGGTTCTAGGTACCTCTGGAAAGATTGCCTTGAAGGGAAAGAGCACCAGCCAAGTGCAGTTAAGAAGATCAGGGGAACTGATCAGCGTCTTTGTGAAGAGAGATTAAAGGTTTGGCATGCTCCAAATCTAATCAAGGTCAGAAGAGAGATTATGAATCTCTACTTAAATATTTGAGATAGATAAAAAATAATTGCTTAAGCTAAAAGCTGATATGGTTGCATGATTGAATTATTATGAATGCATGATATCTACATCTGTTAGCCAACTAAAAGTGGGGGTTCCTGCTTATTTGAGGAAGAAGTTGTGTGTTCTTCCATACAGTCAATGAAGAAAAGAACCTAAATGGCCTTAAGTGGAATTTGAGTTCTTGGAAGATGTTGTGTAACTGCACAGGAGAGTTTCTGGGGACAGGAAATTAAAGTCTATAAATACCTGAGGCTTATCTATATGTAAGGGCAGAGGGTTAAAGGATATTAAGTGACTGCTTTCTACACAAATATTTGCACTGTACCCATCACGTGCTTTTGCTGGTCATTACATGGGGCCAGGAATTAACTTCTCCTCTGCCTTGAATACTGTGGTTTCTTTAAAATTTCATGTGTGTGTGTGTGTGTGGCAGGAAGATATTTAGGCTCCTTTGACTTTTTAGTGGATTAATTTGGCTGCAGCCAGCTAGAGACAGTGCTGGTGGCCCTGTTGGCATAAATGCTCAAGCACGTGGGTAGTGTAAACTCCTTGTGTGTGTGTGTATGATGTGCTACATGGGTGCAAGGCAACAACAGTTCCCTTTATCATTCTGTACATTGTAAATTGCTTGGAAAGGGGTTGGGACCTGGAGCTTGTGATGATATATTGAATAGATGTACTGAAGCCCCATTCTCCTGTAAAGCAAAGTGAGCTTCTTAAACCACAGAATTTTTTTGGTATCGAAAGTACCACTTTGGACTGATAGATCCATTTTTGCAGCTAGCTTCAAAGTTTGTACTTAACTAGCAAAAGAAAAGTGTCTACATGGAGGGAACGTTATTTAAAAATAAAGTTACTCAGCACTTGCAAAAGTCTGAGTTAACTCAGCCTTTTAGAAATATGCTACATTTAGAAAATTAATTTTTAGGCATGAATTTATCAGGTTTTTAACATTTTAATGTAAACACTTGTAATAGAAGAAAACTTATGATCTGCCTTGAAGATGTTTTATAGATCATGATGAGAAAAATTATTTTTTATTTCCTTTTGAATTCAGGTTTCAGCCACCAAGGCACAACGTGGGTTGTTCTGTCTCTGCTCTTACTATTCTGCTGGCAAAGCATTCAGTGTGGATTGCTTAGCACTTCAGAAAATCAGGGTGTATTTACATTTCATAAAGCAGAGATCCTCATTCTCATGAGTGAAATAAGTTATTCAAATACATCATTTGCAGTCTAGACTATGATGGTAGTGTAAAATATAGTCTAGCAGAAACAGCAATAAGAAAATATTAATGGAACTGATACAAGAATTAGTTGTGACTTTTTTTCTACACAGGTTTTATGAAGCTGAATTTCACTTTATTTGTCATATTTTGTTTTAACATAAAAGTAAGAAATCAGTTTTAACTAGTTTAGGTGGGAATTTCTCATAAAGAGAGGGGATCGTATTCCTCTAACTTCACTGTCCACCACCCTCCCCTTAACCCCTGACCAAAGTAAGGACATACTCCTTGCTAGTCAAGGTAAAATGTCTGCTGTAGGATAATTGCTCGGGAGATTAATAAGATACAGAAGCTTCCAGCCAATTTCACCAGCTCAGGTTGAGCCCTGCAACCAAAAATCGTTACCATCCGACAGCTATTCAATAGATCATCTCAAATAAGTTTGTGGTCTCAGGTGTCCAGAGCTCAGAAAACCACCCCCCCCTCATTAGAGCTGGAATTAATTTACGCCTTTTGGAGTTTCAGCAGAGGGACTGTCCCACAGACAAGGAAATAACACTGTAGATACCTGAGGTAATTGAAAAGTATTAGAATTACCTTTTTTGAGCTAAACAAAATGTATGAAATTCACTCTTGTTGTTACAGTTGTAGATTATAGGAAGTGGTGCCATACATACTTCATCCCTGAATGTTACGGAAGTCTCCAGAATTGTCAGTTTTACCTCAAGGTCAAAATGTACATGTGCGTCTTATTTTTTAATTTTTTCTTCTTTCCCAAATGCTGCTCTTACAGCATCATTATTACAGCCTTTCAGTATTTATGGTGAGATCAGGACTGTTTTTCTGAGTCTGAACACTTTTGGGTCAACTTCAGAGCTTGCTCTATGTATTTAAAGACAAGGCTGACAAGAATTACTGTTTGAATTTATTTTCTGCTGATAACTAAAAGCTACTGATGGGTTATTTTAAATATGATAACAGTCAAGATATTTGGGGATCTTTCAGATCTGGTGGCATAGAGACATCTCCCAATAAGGATGGCTTGGCTCCTCAGTAATTATAATTTTAGATTTGTGAGCAGCAGAAGACATTCTGTAGTTATTTTCTTGCCCTTTTAGAGTCTCCAGGGTGGAAGGTGTCAACTGAGGAGAGATTGTGGAGACAGGACAAGGGGCAGTGAGCTCAAGTTGGAGCACAGGAAGTTCTGCACCAATCTGGGGAAGAACTTCTTCACGGTGAGGGAGCCCTGGGACAGGCTGCCCAGGGGGATGTGGAGTCTCCTTCTCTGGCGATACTCAAGACCTGTCCTAGGGACCGTGCTTTGGCAGGGGGGTTGGACCCGATGAGCTCTGGAGGTCCCTTCCAACCCCTACAGTTCTGTAATTCTGTGATTAGAGCAGACACACCAGTTGATAGCAGCAACCAGTAACCAATTCATGGAAGTTCCTTTATAATCCATTCTGTTAGAGGGATATTTGAGTTATGAACACATTATTGTTTTCTTGTTTGGTGGCTTTTCTATGGCTGTTGGGTTCTTTTACAAGGAAAATTATTTGCTTTCTGTAACCGAATTACAGCATAACTCTTCTTGGTACAGACTGAACTGGAACACTTGTTCAGGAGCACTGCTATGTATGACCTTCAATATCAAGCTTACCATCAGAGTGAAGCCATTCTAATATTTGGAGATGCTGATGTTTGGACACTTGAAACATAATGTCATAAATATATTTTGATGAAAAATCTATGATATCATTTAATTAATCTTAAAGTGAAAAGAATCTTGTTGAGTAAACAGGAAGGCAGACTCCTCATTCTCCTCATAATGTTTTGCAGAAGTGTTTGGGGTTTTTGCAAGCCTGGGGTTTTTTGGGAAGCCTTGCTAGGCTGAGGGAGGTTGTGATGGCACTTTTATGTATTTTAGGGCAATACAGAGTGGGGAAAAATGGAGTCAGGTGAAAGGACAGTACTGGCATGAGGGCATGTATAAATTAGCCTTGAATGATTTAGGTGTGCAATTATCATTATAGCAGCTATTTTTTGTACAGCTGTCCATTGGAAACTGTAGGAAGAAAATGCAAAATACTGAACAAGGAAACAACAAGCCCCATCCCTGGAGGTGTTCAAGGCCGGGTTGGATGGGGCTTTGGGCAGCCTGATCTAATGAAGGTGTCCCTGCCCATGGCAGGGGGGTTTGAACTAGATAATCTTTGAGGTCCCTTCCAACCCAAAGCATTCTGTGATTCTGTGAAACATCCAGTTGGCATTAGTGCATTTAAGTGAGAGATCATGAAATTTCTGACTTTATAATCCATTGCTCACAGCATTAGAGGTTCAACCCATTGGTAAGGCGGTTTGTTCTAGTACTGTACCTATGCATGACCTGAGTGAAATGCAGAGGTAGGAAGGAAATATATCACTGCATCATAAGATGATGGAAATTACAGGAGGAAAAAAAACCCTCCACTTGTGTCATTTAGTCCATTCCCTTGACAGCACAGAACATGAATTCAGTCTCACTGTTAGAGCTTTTTGTAATATTCAGGATAAATTACCCTCATCCTTGCTGCACACCGTTCCTCACATTCATAATCATTGTACTGCACTAAACAGGGATTTTTTCTATTTACATTGGCTGCCTTCAATGACTCTCACACTTTGTCACCCCCTTATTTGTCACATACCCAAGCTGTACACACTTAGGTCTTTCAGTCTCTCATAAGAATAATCCCCTTCTGTCTCATTAAGGAGAACAGCCACAGCAGTGATACTAAAAAGTAAAGACCTGCCAGGCAGGGATTGTTAATAAGACAGGAACTCCGTGCTGAGGTTGGTGCAGCTACCTTGATAAATGTCCTGGTTTGAGATTTCAAGGTTGACAAAACCTTTTCTGTTCCTTCCCCCCCACTCTCCCCCCGGCCTCCCAAATCTAAGCTAGGTCTGTCTTTGGCAGGTTTGAGTTATTCTTTGCTCTAGTTTCTTTGTTCAAATGGTCATCTAGCTCTTCTTAAGTGAAGGCTGCAAGATGATCTTTCCCCTCAGGACATCACGTTACTGCAGCGAGCAGTTGTTATTGCCAGAGTATGTGCAAATTCAATCCTTTCCTTAGGATGTGAGAATTGCTTCAATCTTATTAATATAAAACAACTCTGGGGACCAGATCCCTGTGCAATGAAACTCCCAAACAGCGACGGCTGTGTTGGTGTGCACCCCTCTGAGGGGTCCACTCCTTGGAGAAGGTTTTACAGAGCATCTGGAGGCTGCTGAAAAATTATTTCTAAGAGTGAAAACAGTCACTGTCGCAGCCGAAAATCAAACTCTGTGCTTTTAAAAACAGATTTAGCATAGTGGTTTTCTGAGACATACCTGGGTTTTCCCTTTCTGCTATAAAGAAGTTCATTCCACTTCAGCCTGCTCCTTTTCCCCAGTTTTCTCCTTTATGAAGTTTTTAATTTGTCACATAGTTTGATGTTATGGAAATTACTTTAACATCACCTTTTAGTCAGCCATTCTCCGAGGAGTGTGACTTACAACACAATTTAGTCAGAAACGAGTTTATGTCTTTGTAACAAACTGCAAATTACCAAGCTCATGAAACACAACTTCTTATAAATGCCACTTACAACCTTGCAGATTCGAGTCCTCGAGCAACAGCCGGGCTTTTAAGCTTCCTCATTTGTCTGTCCGGGCTGCTGAGGAAGAATTACAAATGCAGATGGGTTTTAACTAGAACAAATAACGTCGGGATTTCTCAGGTACTTAGCCGTTTTAATCCCATTGTCATCATACTGTGGCATAACCGTGTGTTTGTGGAAGAATAATTAGTGGGCATTGTAAACATTAGGTACTGGTTTGGCTTTGCCAAGTGAGGAGTAGCTGGGCTAATTGTGTGGACAAAATTGACGTCACATATGAGAAAGCCCTTCAGAACTGTGTTTAGAAAGAGACAGTGGTGGTTTAGAAGCGGTGGTTCAGGTTGGCTGCCGGTGTTATCTCTTTCTGTGTGGATCTGAACAGTATAAGCCATCTGTATGATGCAGCAGCGCAGTGTGTTTTACCACAGTGGATTCCTCTCCTGGCCCTGGGTAAAACAGTGGATCTCCTGCAGCTTTGAGCCTGTAAAGGATTGATTCCACCAAATACCTCACAGGATGTAGGTTATCCAGCATGTTGTGACGATTATGTCCTTGCTCTCCATAGAGCCCTATCTCATACGTGCTATGAACACTGGCAGTCTCTGCAAACATCCTTCAGCATGTCGGCAGTCTTTGATTAAAGCATGAGCACTGGGGACCGTGCGGCATCCAGCATCTCTGGGACTCACTCAAGCTAGATGCAGTTCATTGCAATGTCAGGAACTTCTTGAACAGTCCTGGTATCAGCCTACAGGTGAAGTTTTAAATATTTTGCTCAATTACATGCTTAGTTCTATATGGATCAATTGCTTGATTTTTATTTTTTCATAGTTCCATATCTTCATTAAATATCTTGATTTCAAGGGCAAGCAGTGTTATTAATATACTAGTGCTGGTGTGGAGAGAGGCTGAGGGTGTTTCAGTATTGCCCAAAGAGTTTGTGCTCTTCCTTTCCTCTCAACTCATCTGAATTGTTATGTTAAGCATTTTAATATTAATTCTCTCTCTCTACTAATTTACTATGATTTATTGTGTTGGCTACGATTGTGTATTGTACCAATATTTCTTTTATTACCCATCAGAGTGAATTATTGCATCAGTTAAATGGTGGCTGGGATTTCAAAAGACAAATCAGCTTGCAAAAAGAAAAGATTCTGTTTGGAAAATAAGTGTGGTGAAATTTCAGGTAATTGACGATGGCATTAAAAGAAAAAACCATTATGTATGATTACTACTCTTGAATCAATCTAATAAATCTAAATCTAATAAAAGTTTAGATTTTAAGATAATATATCAAGGGTGTCATCCATTCATCTTGTGAGAAATGGGATAGTTCATTAAGTAAAATCTCTGCCTCTTCTGGATGGCAGAAAGGGATGTAGGGAAAATGTCATCTGCATTTAGTTATCAATACCTTACAGCTGATGTTTGGGGAATGCTGCAATGCACAGGCACCCCACCACCCTGCAGAACGGGCAATTTCCTGTGATCTGTAGCAGCTACTGCCATAGACTTATTAAAAAAGGCCTGTACAACATACCAAGTAAATATTGGTTTAGAAATTGCCTGCTCATTTATGTGCACAACGGACCGTGATATTCCTGTCTTAAGCCACTGGTCTCTCACATCAGCTCCTGTACAATTCCACAGGAGACTTTTACTGTATCACTTCTAACTGGCCTTATTGGCTGCAGAGCTCATGTATAATATTTCCAGGTCTTTGGAGACCCTTGCAAAGTGTAGGTCTGCAATGCTGATGCTTCACCTTTTCAGCAATAACTCTGATTTCTTTCTGCATGCAACAAGGAAAAGATTTTAGACATAATGGCTTTGTTTTCTCTCATTTGCCTGATTATAAAAGAAATACATTTTGATGCAGGCACATCAGATGGGAAAGGCATGAACTGTGGAAAAGAAAATGAGCATGAATCATTAGCTGAGACATCGTTTTGAGATCAGAAGCAGGACTGATTGCCAGCCGTGCCCTTTATCTACTTTGTGACCCCGGATAAATCACCTGGCTGCTTCTTCCCACCCTTTGAACACGTGGTACATAAGACACAAGTTTTTGACTAGGCAGCCTTAAGAATAGGTGACTAGAAAGGCTAACGGGGATCACTGAGATAATTTCCTCACAGGTGGGAGGTGTTCTGCATCAGGGTGTCCCCAGCACCCTCGTCTCAAAGCCGTGTGTATCCCAAGTCACACACCTCTCTGCAACAAACACAAAATCTTCTGTATAGGAATGTGAAAGCCACACAACGTAACGTGCTGGAACAGGATATTGCTGGATATATATTGTGTATTCATGCCGTGAATAATAGTACAGCAGGGCCCTGGCTATTGATACAAAACAAATAATAATGGAAAATAGTGGTTGACAGTTCTTTATAAAGCAAACCAAAATGTGTTTAGTGGTAAATGAGGAAAATAATAAGCAAGGCAGACCTTCTGCAGTGCGAACTATTCATTTCCGGATCCAATTCTGAAGCAAAAACTGGAGATAATTGGTGATTTCTCCATTATGTTCTCAGGTGTTGAGGATCTGGGGCATCCAGCATCAGCTGTGCATCTAGAAAATTACTGGCTCGTTCCCAGAGACCTGAAACCCCGTTCTTCTCTCTATTTTAATGAAGCTCAGAGATGCTTCTTTATTTCGCTTAATAACAAACTGATGTTACTGGAAATGGAACAGGAAACTTGTAGAAGGGTCAGAGGCAGTGAGGAGGCTGTTAGCTGTGTCCTGTGCAGTTTGGTCTTGAAGCAGGTAAAGGCAAAAGGCAAACTGACCTTTCTGCATTTCCCTTACAAAAAAAAAAAGTGTGAAAGTGTGTCCTTGGAAGGCACTTCAGAAAGTTCAAACAATAGCCCTTTACTTTGGATAGGAAATTCTCATCATGACGGAGCCTAATTGCTATGTTTCGTGGCACTCCCTGGAGAGAAATGGTGGTAGTCTGCTTCTCTTGAGTTTCAGTGGAACTGGCACACTAGTTGAAGCCCTCCAAGCTTTCGTTTTTGAAAGGGGTTTAGTTTTCTGATAGAGGTTTGGTGTTTCAAAGAGATACAATATCTTCAAGTGTCCTTTGCTTCAGTAATAGAAATAGAACTCCTAATGCGAGATGTTCGAGGGTTATCTCTGAGGAATGCTAGTCTTCACGTGGCTGCCAATTGCAAATGAACTTGGTTATAAAATTCCCCTTTATTGCCACCTTTCTGTATCCCTGAGGTTAATTCTGAAATATGCATGAAATGCAATTAGTGCAGATCCATTTCTGCCAGCACGTTTTACACAAGTGACGGACCTGGATGCGTTCGTACCGAAATGATCCGGTTAAACGTAGTACCACTTGGTATGCAGCATGAGTGTTGTTTGTCTTCACAGTACTTTAATGATGCACTGCAGTCTTTGGTATCGAAGCACTACCTGCATCTCAATGAAGAGCCACGGTTGCTATACAGGGCAACGCCTCTGATAACGTTTTTTTTTCTAGAGCTCAGCCCAAACAGCATCTTTTATCTACCACTTGAGATGCAAACTTCATTACATGTCGGGGTCTGATACGGGCTATCGTGACTTTTTTTCCCCCCATTGCTTTGTTTGGCACAAATGAATGTTTATAGCAGTGCTGCAATCTGATTTAAAAAGGGAAACAAAGAAAAGCAGACAGTGATGTGGTTTGCTGTCGAAGACATCTATTGGTGCCCACCGGTCTGAAAGCACAATTCATAGTGTGTTCAGGTTAAAGAGAGAAAAGTTTCTTAAATGTGTCTCCTAAAGCTTTAAGAGAAGTTCAGGTTATTTAAAACTCTGTTTACCAGAAGTTTCTTTGCTGTTTCATTAATGGGGATGCTAATGTGATCTCATTGTATGCTTAGCAATTATCCCTTTACAGTTCTTTTTTCTCAGCCGCCACTCAGTGCTAAAACAGCTTTTAGAATCATTGGAGCTTATGCTGGTAGATTGTGGGCTGAATTGTTTTTCCTAAATAGCTTTTGGTGTGCTTGAAATCTATCACCAAGTGTAGTTTGTATTTGGATCAGACTCTGAAGGAGAGATTGGTATTTGGGAGTCTTTTCCCTGCCTCAGGAAGCTGAATCAAAATGTCACTTGCCAGCACGTAACCAGAGAGCTGTTTGTCTGTAGCTTGGTGTAGGTGCATCGTGCCATAACAGAATAACTGGTGCAGGCTTGGAGCTGGAAGAGGTAACAGGAACCTTCTGTGAGTTCTTGTAGGAACACACGTACTGGCGAAGTCAGTGTTGGAATAGATAAGGACTTTGTGTTGGGATAAAGGGGCTGCCAAAGGACATGCTGCTGCATCTCTGTGCACTGGCTGGTGAAGTTACAGGAAAAGCTGAGACCAGCTGCCTGATTTTCAGCTATGACTGTTGTATTTTGGTGGTACAAGTCCTCTTTCCTTTATAATTGACTAAGCATTCTTCCTTTACTGCCCTAAATGCTATATAATATATGTATGCATTTATCGTGGTACCAGCAGAAGTTCCCTGGGCAGTGGACTGTATGTTTCCTGTTTAAGATTTCAAAGGCCTCTGGACTATTAAGTATAAAATTAATTTAGCTATTAATAAAGCATCATTTAGCAAGAGGAACGTTGTTTAAGGTAGGTATGTTTTCGGTTTAGCTGTT
This sequence comes from Zapornia atra, assembly GCA_013400835.1. Classification (NCBI taxonomy): domain Eukaryota; kingdom Metazoa; phylum Chordata; class Aves; order Gruiformes; family Rallidae; genus Zapornia; species Zapornia atra. Next base: position 35,413 of record VZTU01020351.1, on the reverse strand, counting down.
AAAATCGAAAGCTCAAAATCAGCCCCAACGTCAGAAACCAAAGGAAAGGATGACTAATTCCCTTAAGACATTGTTATTTTGGGGACAAAGCCATCCCTAAGCCTTTTTTGGTAGTGGTATTCAGACGTTAGACATATGACTGAATTTGGATAATCAGTTTATTCTGAAGTAACACTAAAAAAAATTAAATACCCAAGGCACAAATGCTGCTGAGAAGGTGATACCAAGGCAGCAGCGCTGTGCCAGTGCTGGGCTGAGTGGTGGATCTCCATCTGCCTTACTGGTTTGCTACTTTGATCCTTTTATGGTGTATTAGCTTAAAACAGGAGTAATGGAGAAGTTGGTATCTGTGAACGGGAGAAAAGTGTACTTTTTACTTCAGGATTCTACAACATTGCTGCACCCAAAAGTCATGGGAAGACATCTTGACCTGGTCAAATGGAAGCACCCACTGCTCAAGTCATACAAGCCTTCTAACTGGAGTATTCCCTTGTGAAATGAAGCCTGAATTTAAAATTTGAAAATTTCTTTATTGGAAGTTGGGTGGGGGGAGGGAAATGGTGGTTATTATAAAGGTTGTCAGAAACCTTTTCGCTTGCTGTGTACCACTTATCCATCTCTCTTGTTTCTGCACACAGCATTTCACATGCCTGCTGGAGAGGCTCGGAGGAGCAAGATAAGATGTTGCTGCATGGTGATTAAGGAGTAGATGCTTCAATACCACAACTAATTCTGGCTACAGTGAGCATCATGGATTTAACATGGAATGTTGCATTTTTAGTTCACTTTTTCTTCCTGAAATGAAAATTTCTTCAAGAAAACACATAATAAAATAACACCCATGTGAAGGAGAACACTCATCTCAGCAAAGCTTAAAATACAAGTCTGGTAGTCTATTTAGATGAATCAGCCTCTTCCACAGAGTATATTTGTCTCACATCTATAAATGGATGTCATCTAGACTACAAATATATTTCCCTCAGATATTTAGGGTAGTTAGTGTCTAGATTTAAACCTATTTAAACCTAATTTCTTGCTGTGTGGCTTGTGTTTTTTATTAGTAAAGCTTTTTTTTCCTCTTTTTTAGTTTCTGGAGCTGTGCTTGGATGTGAAGGCTGTAAGTACGTCTAGGGCAGGTACTTGTGAAACGTGTTTTCTGGGCTGTAAATGTCTCTTGTCTTACACTGGTGTTGTGTGGCCCTGTGATACTCCCTTCCCCATGTTTTATTTCCCCTCTGCTATTTAGTCATCACAGGATTGTAGGGGTTGGAAGGGACCTCAAGAGATCACTGAGTCCAACCCCCCTGCCAAAGCAGGTTCCAAATATCTTCTACACATTTGATTTTTAAATGCTGATTTTTCATGAACTGAACAGTGTCTGTCTTCCAGTAAGTAAATCTACAGAGTTTGCCACTGGCTTTTTAGGATGCCTGGCTTAAAAAGTGGGATTTAACTATGCAGCTAGGTACTGAAAGTTGTTTGCAATTACCATATTTTTGGAGCACAGGAAGTTCCGCACCAACATGCGGAAGAACTTTTTCACAGTGAGGGTGACGGAGCAGTGGAATAGGCTGCCCAGGGAGGTGGTGGAGTCTCCTTCTCTGGAGATATTCAAGTCTCGTCTGGACGCCTATCTATGTAATATGAGATAGGGAGCCTGCTGTGGCAGAGGGGTTGGACCTGATGATCTCTTGAGGTCCTTTCCAACCCCTATGATTCTGTGATCAGTAAATGTACTAATAAAAATACCTATTAGAAATTGAATAAAAGGGGGGGGAAACATCTCATAACCTCTTATCCAGAGAGCTGCTCTTTGCAAAAGCTAGGAAGCAAGGGGTAGAATTTAATGCAAAATCTAATGCTACCTACACAATCCTAAGGGACCATATCCTGATCTGCTCCCACGCTGGCCATGGGTAACCTTGCAGAGGTAAGCCTTCACAGCAGTAACCAGTCTTCTGACTTTGATATGAAATGCTTGTTAGGCCAAGTAAATCTTGATTATATTTATTTTTCCTTACTCTGATAATCAAATCTTGCAAGAGCAATAACAAAACTTTAGTTTCTTGAAATTGCCTGGAGCTGTAACCATAACTGCCCTGTCCTAAAGCAAGTTCCCCACCCTTCTGACTTCCTCTTGTATTGGGTTAGAACCATGCTGTCTGGGTCAGTAGTGTCTTTTATCTGATAATCTTGGCACAGTCAGCAACAGAGCTCATGTTTCTTGGTGTCACTTTTAATCTTTTTTAAAATTAATTTCTCTTTCTTTTCCATTTCTTTATCACTAGACATGAACTTCTCTCTCATGCTCCCCATTTAAATCACCTTGGATGATTGATCATAAGCCTCTGCCTGTCAGACACCTGCCACAGAGGAGAAGTAGGGTATCAGGAGGGAGCCCTGTGCCATTAAGTTTGTTCTAACATATTAAAAACTTCTGGTAATGAAACTTCCATTAATTCCTCAAATAATTTATCCTAGACCTATGTTCTGCTAAAAAAAAAAAAAAAGCTTTTGAAAAGCTTTTTCTCATGTCTAACTAGATTTTCCTTTCCTGCAATTTGAGGTCCCTGATGCTTGGCTGTCCTCCCATGACCACAGACTGTAGACGATTCCCTTCTCAGGGTGCAACAAGCTTCAGGTACTATGAGATAGCTTTCCCCAGTCTGCTCTATACTAAAATATTCCCTTACCTATGCTTCTTTACATCAAAAGAAGTGTGGCTAGCAGCCTGAGAGAGATGATTCTCCCCTTCTACTCTGCTCTGGTGAGACCTCACCTGCTGTGCTGTGTCCAAGTCTGGAGCTCTCAGCACAAGAAGGACATAAACCTCATGGAGCAGATCCAGAGGAGGCCACGAGGATGATCAGAGGGCTGGAGCACCTCTTCTACAAAAGCGCCTTCAGAAGACCTCAGAGCGCCTTCTAGTAGCTGAAGGGACCTACAGGAAAGCTGGGAAGGGACTGTTTGTAAGGGCATGGAGTGATAGAATGAGGGGCAATTGGTTTTAAATCAGGACAGGTTTAGATTAAACATTGTGAAGTTCTTCACTGTGAGGATGGTGGCACAGGTTGCCCAGAGAGGTGGTGGAGGCCCCATCCCTGGAGATACTCAAGGTCAGGCTTGATGAGGCTCTGAGCGACCTGATCTAGGTAAAGGTTTCCCTGCTTACTGCAGGAGGGTTGGACTAGATGGCCTCTAAAGGTCCCTACCAACCTAACACAGTCTGTGATTGTGTGACTCTAAGTCCGAATATGTCACAAATCTTGCAGACACTTAAATATACTGTTAATTGCTGGGGTTTGTAAGAGAATAACAGCTAAAATTATCCCAATTTCTAATTCTGTGTCCACTGGAGAGTAGCACTTCCCAGGCAGACCTGTGTCACCAGAACCCTTCCATCATTCAGACAGTAAATGAAGTCACCAAAGGGAGCCAGACCTCTGCCCGCTTGCTGGCACGCAGTGAGGTAGTGTGCCCTCCTGCTTCAGTAGTAAATCCCAACAGCTCCCCACCTGCTTCACCTCTATCCTATAATAGCTTCATCTCAGGGACTAGGTAGGAGAATGTCTGCCTAAAGCCAGGTTATATGAAATTAACTGCTGCTTTCTTTATGTTGAGTGAAAGGCGATGAGATATGCTTTACATCTCTACTAAGACTAATTAAATGATGTATTGAACGCTTTGGTCTTCTTGGCATGACCAAAATCTTTCTCTCTAATGAACCAATGTTTTTTCCCTGGTTTTCCTCTTGCTACTAATGCACTTACAGAATGATTTCTTGTTTTATTTAACTCTGACAAGGTGCTCCTCTCTGTAGTGTGCCTTGCATTTTTTTTTACATTTTTAAAAAGATTTTTAAACACTTTTGTATTTTAATTTTTTGTGTGATTGTCCTGTTTGGTGCTCCTGAATCTGTTGGTTGCTCTCAAAGAACTATATATGTATTTCCCGCTCTACTCTGGTCAGGCGGCACCTGGAGTACTGTGTACAGCTCTGGGTTCCCTGGTATAAAAAAGACAGGGATCTCCTGGAGAGGGTCCAGCACAGGGCTACGAAGATGATTAAAGGCCTGGAGCATCTCCCCTGCAAGGAAAGGCTGAGTGAGCTGGGGCTGTTCAGCCTTGAGAAAAGAAGCCTGAGAGGGGATCTGATCAATGGTTATCAATATCTGAAGCATGGGACACAGGGGGAAATGGCCAGCCTCTTCTCAGTGTCTGTGGAGACAGGACAAGGGGCAATGGCCTCAAGTTGGAGCACAGGAAGTTCTGCAATCTGGGAAGACTTCTTCACAATGAGGGTGAGGGAGCCCTGGGACAGGCTGCCCAGGGGGTGTGGAGTCTCCTTCTCTGGCGAGATTCCAGACCCGTCTGGACGCCGACCTGTGACCTGTCCTAGGGACCCTGCTTTGGCAGGGGGTTGGCCTCGATGGGCTCTGGAGGCCCCTTCCAACCCTTATGATTCTGTGATATAAATATATGTATATATGTGCAGGTATGTATGAAACTTTCCAAGACTAGTGATTCCTGGTGAGTCCTGATTGCTCCCATGGTCTTTCTCCCTTTAATGTATATTTTTAACTGATTTTGGAGAAGATGCACAATTTCTTAGTCATCTTTTTCCTGTTCCTTTCTGAGCAACCCGTCCCCTCTCAGTAATCAGTGGAGGGCTCAAAGTGCCTAAGAAAATACCTAAATTTGGATTAGAGAATTTGGCTTACAGTTGGAGTTTAGTTTTTGCTCTTCTTGGGATGTTTTCAAGGGCAGAAGCAGCCTCTGTAATTTAATAAATGGAAAGCATATTCCTTCTCCAAGAAAATGAATAAGGCCTTCTAAAGGGCAGCCTCGTACTCCCTCACTTCAATGAAATTTTTTACGTGTTTTATAGGAAAATACTTCTGACAGCTTTGATCAGTTGCTCCTACAAAAGGTTAGTATTTTATTTGTGGCCTTAAGTGTTAAGTTCAAACATCAGTTTGATATAAATCTTCTCCAGTTCAGTTGTACACATTCACTACAGATCTGAGGGCATTTTTCTGAGGTTTGAACCACATTATGAAGAAATAAAACTTTTAAAGTTTGGGGTTTCTTTTGGGGGGATGGGACAGAACTGGTTTGTTTGGGATTTTTAGATCTGTGAAGTAGTGAGAGTTCAGAAGGTGTTACGCATTTGCCTCCAAGGAAAAAAAATTCCTGAGCTATTTTTGCAATGGACAGTGTGGTGTGTGTCTCACTGGTGAGATGACACAACAGTGAGTAGGCAGCACCCTGACACACGCAGCGGCTCAGTCACAAGCTGACATGCAGAGGACTCGCTACGATGCCTCTTAAGTATCAACTGCCTGATGGTTTTGTTTTATAAAAATCAGACTGTAACTGCGATAGAAATGACCCTTTCTGATGCATTGGGGGATGATTTCCTCACATTGGACTGGAGCAGCGATCAGATGTGACTCCTTGATGTAGCAGATGACAGTAGGCATTTGTTGTCTTTCAACGAGTTCGTGTCCTCTGGCCAAAAGGCAGAGAGAGGAAACAATTGTGGTGGATTTTAAGTGGAACTTCTGACTTGTAAATCTGAACTTACCGATGAATTTGAAAGTATGGCTGCCATCCACTCCATCTCCTTAAGTTTCATGTTCCAGGGGCTGGTGATTTATTATTCCAGGTGTCTTTTATCTGAGAGAAATAGGGAAGATCTGCCTAACCACCCAGCAGCTTCTGTTGGACATGTTTCCCGACCTGTAATTGGTGTGTGTCTATCTGTGTGGTGATGGCCTGCCTCACCCCTACTGATGACTCCCTAGGAGTGAGTCTGCTGTCTTCCTGGGAGCTTTAAAAACCAGGGATCAGAAATCTTTGTAATGAATTGAGCAGGGGAAGGAGGGGGATTAAAATCAGTGCCAACTGCTCTGTGATTTGCATTTCAGACTTTAGTATTTTTCTAAGTTCAGAGTGTGTATGTATGAGATTATTGTAATGAAGTTGTATATAGGAAGACTTTCTATTTCATCACAGTTTCTGCCTTCCCCTAGGTAATCAGCTCAGACACAGGATCTGCTGCTGTCTTCTTGCTGACTGATGGTGGGCAGAAAATCAAACCGTTTACTGGTTGTCATGGGGATGTGAGTGAGATGAGGCTTTTAACAGGGAGCACAAGTGGGACTGTAAAGGTGCAGGAAAGCCCATCCTTCCCCTTCAGCCTTTCAAGGTATCAGCTGTTCTTGCAGATTTACCCAAATACAAAATGTTAAAGCAATAGTGTCTTGCTTTCCACTGCCTTGCTAAGATACTAATGCCATAATGTCGTCGGAAAAACAGAGTTTGATTTCATTGCTCACTTAAAACCCTAGATGTACACGTAATCCATGACACTGAATCCTTGCTTTGAGGACTCTGCAACATATGGTAGAAATCCTGCTTTTCTTACTCAATTATTTCCAGTCAGCTAAATGAGAGAGGCTGTGTCAAATTGCACAGGGATCTGACCTCAACGGCTTTGCTGCCCTTTAGTGCAGCTTTCTAGCAGTCCCTGTAATGTACAGTGCCCTGTGTAGTATGGGACTCCTGAAAACCAAATCAGGACATTTAGTTGGAGTATTCATCAGTTAGAAAGATTTGTTGTCAACTGGTTAACACACTTGTCACTGTGAGATCAAGGTACTGGAACAGGAGCTGTGTCAGTACAGATCATCCCCTGCTAGTTTCTATGCTGGCAGGGCGTATGCAGATGTTGGTGTGATAAAAGGGCAATAATGATTAAACAGGTTTGTAATGTTCTCAGATGCTTGGGCATGTTGCAAAGCACCACGTGAGCTAAGGAGACTTTTGTCTTGGACCTTGGTATAGGTGCTCCAGGTGAAAATACCGGCTTCACAAAGATCTGGCCAGTGTACAGCGCTGTTAATTTTTAGCCTGAATGCACACTAAACTCTTTCTGACTTGCTGGCCAAGCTGACATATTCAGAAGGGGCCAGCTCTGACACATCCAATTTCATTTACTAGCTTTATAATAAAATACATCATCTATACAAGTGAATGCTAGCAGAAAATCCATATGCAGAGAGCTGACGGTGCTGCAGAGCAAAGGGTGGCAGTGGAAAGAGAGCGAGCTTCATAAAAGCAATGCACAAATCCAGCTGCTGAGCTGGCCAAGTAATCAGTCCTGTGGTTCCCAGCATGGTGCTTGCTCGCTAGACCGTGCTGTTGCTTAACTTTTCTGGTGATGCAGTAGGAATTCACTAGATTTGGATCCGGACGTGGTGTATAGCTGGTTTATTCTGGGGCTGGACAAAAGGACCCACTTAAGTCTGCCACAAACTCACTGCAAGTGGGGTGAATGTGGTGTAGCTGTAGGAACTGCTCTGAACTGGTACATTCGGTTTAGACTCCATATTTCTGGTGTCTGGTGGTACCTCACAGGCAGCATTGCCTCTATATAGTGGCAAACTCTGAAACATTTTATTCTTGCTGCTTTGATCTCAGTCTTGTCACAGAGATCAAGCTCACACCCTTATACCTTTCCCTGTGATCCAGACTGCTGACACAGAGGTTAATGTGAATTAAACTCTTGGCTCTGTCTAATGAGAAGGTTACTTCAGAGAAGTGGGAAACCCTAATAAATAGTAGCAATAATAATAGGTGTTTCCTGGAAAAGTGGCTTCTCTGAACACTACATCAGGACTTGTCTAAATACAAAATGTTTTAGCACACATTAGGTCTATTAGGTCTTTCATGTATAAGAAGGACATAGAACTCCTTGAGAGCCCAGCACAGGGCCACCAAGGTGATGAAGGGAGTGGAACACCTTATGTATGAGGACGGGCTGAGGGAGCTGGGCCTCTTTAGCTTGGAGAAGAGAAGACTGAGGGGTGACCTTATTAATGTCTACAAGTATGTAAAGGGTGAGAGTCAGGAGGATGGAGCCAGGTTCTTCTAAGGGATGGCAGCGATAGGACAAGGGGTAACGGGTGCAACCTGGAGCAGAGGAAGCTCTATGGGAATGTAAGGAGGAACTTTTTCCCTGTGAGGGTGACAGAGCCCTGGGACAGGCTGCCCAGAGAGGTTGTGGAGTCTTCTTCTTTGGAGACATTCAAACCCACCTAGATACGTTCCAGTGTGATTTAGTCTGGGTGATCCTGCTTTGGCAGGGGGGTTGGACTGGATGAGCTTTTGAGGAGTTGGAAGGGACCTAATGTAGTGTGATTCTGTAATTCCTATCTCCCATTCCGACTTAGAAAAAGTAGCATTGCAAAGCCACAGCCCTATTTAGATGGTTATAATAAGGAAAAAGGAAGTGCAGTGGTGGTGTTTGTAAAAGAATAAACCAGGGCAACTCCAGATTGTAAGATCAGTCAGTGTTTTAAATGACTGTCCTGAAGCTGAGGTCAAGTATTTCCAGCAGGGATGATATAGCAAGGGAATTCCTTATTTCTTGTAAATAAAACTTGAAGATGAAGCCTCCCTGTATGTCACTTACATAAAACAAATGTGTGCAACACCTTTGAAATAGACTCCTGCCATGAAATATGCGTAGCTGGAGCACTGATAGGTGAAGTGCATTCCAGCTGTAATGGCAAATGCATCTTACCTGAAATTACTGTCAATACAAATTATCGCTGCATGAATAATATCACATTTGAAATGAGATGTAGTACCAATATTTCCCCGAACTGCATCTTTTGAAAAGCTATTTTAATCTGTAGAAGCCAGCCTGCAAATGAATGACTATCAGCCTAGGAAAAGCACACACGTTGGTGAGTGGCAACATACAGACCATAATTTATTGGGTTTTAGTGTGATAGCTGGGATCAGTTGGGGAGGGAGGGGGTGTAAAATAAATTGTTGCACACGATGTGAGCATGTTTAAGCATGGATGAGTGTCGATCAAAGAGGGGGCATATCAGCAACCTGAGTTTTCCCTCAGTCCTTTGCCTACTCCACAGAGCATAGGTATCTCTGGAGCCCTACAAGCAGTGAGTGAGAAAGCGCTGGGTTGGAGGGGTGCCTACATCCTCCCCAAAGAGAATAGAGGCCACATGTACCTATCAGTGCCACTGCTTACGTAGCAGAGTGCAGATCATTCCACCACCAGTTAGCATTTTAACTTGCAAGCCAAGCTGACAGTATCCCACAGTCCCAGACTGTGAGCAATCCATGCAATTTTTCCTGAGCATCCTGTGTCCCAGTACGTTAGTTTTACTGCACATATAATAGACATTTGTATGTTAGAGCAGTAAGTCAGCTGTATTCCTGGGATGTCAGAATTGCTGAACATGTGTAGGGTTTCCTGAACATCGGAGGTGTGTCCTTCAAAGCACAGAACAGCACAAACAGCTGTTAAGCCAGCAGTGTGCCCCAGGGGCCAATGCAGCTGATGGGATCCTGGGGTACGTTTAAAGGAGCGTGGCCAGCAGGTCAAAGGAAGTGATCCTCCCCCTCTGCTCTGCCCTGGTCAGGCCCCACCTGGCGTAGTGTGTACAGTTCTGGGCTTTTCCAGTACAAAAAAAGATAGGGATCTCCTGGAGAGAGTCTAACGGAGAGCCACAAAGATGATTAAAGGCCTGGAGCATCTCCCCTGCAAGGAAAGGCTGAGTGAACTGGGGCTGTTCGCCTGGAGAGAAGAAGCCTGAGAGGGGATCTGATCAATGGTTATCAATATCTGAAGGGTGGGACACGGGGGGAAATGGCCAGCCTTTTCTCAGTGTCTGTGGGGACAGGACAAGGGGCCATGGCCTAAAGTTGGAGCACAGGATTCTGTGAATCTGTGACCTGGGTAAAATTCACATCCTCTATCATATCTTTGGTTCATGCTGTTCTCTTACTGTCTTATTTCATGGCCTTTAACATGTAATGTAATTATTGTCTGCTTCCTCTGTCCCTAAAATGGGAGATGCTGTGAGTGTACTTTTTCTGTGTCTTAGTGGGGGAAAAATCCATAACAGGAGGTGACTTAATCTTTGTAGTATGTGACTTAGTAATTCATGTCACCTCTTTTCTTTGCAGATCCCATATTTGGTTTTGCTATATTCTTTATTGCTTTATTGACTGAAAATACTGCAGCATCTTTCTGCTTAGCCTATACAAAGTTATGGGGTTTTTTGATTGTTTTTTATTTTTAAAAATTATTAGAAGCTTGATTTCACTGTCATCATGAACTTAGTGTTGGAAAGAACAGAGCAGCTGACATCTCCTAGATCCTAGTAATAATGAGGCTCAAAATGGTTACTTCTTGGGACAGGTACTGCACATGTCTGTGAAAAGGAAGATGTATTGTTGATAAACATTGTTTGCTTCATTTTTTCTAAAGATCAATATCTCTCAAAGTCTAACTTTTCTCAAAGCTCAGTAACACACTGACTGGTTGGCAACTGGGTGCAGGAAGAAGATGTAGGTCTGGCTGCACATCACTGGATATTGCTTTAAAAGCTGCAGGGCAGATAAGAAATGCCTCACCACATCTCCTATGAACTCCAGCACCAGCTCTGCACAACAAATCCTGCTTCATGCTGTGGGTCTGTCCATGCTCAGGCTCCTCTCAGGTTGGTGCGTGCAGCACAGGGTTGCCACAATATTGACCTGCTCAGGCTTTGTTCTCTCTGCTTTATGGCAGAGGAGAAAACATCCTTTAAAATTGTTTCAGATCCTCAAAGAACTGAAATGATAAAAAACACTTTTCTCCAAAATTTTTCTGCCGTTACTATGAAAAATATTGAGAGATAACTTGCAAACATTTCATTTGTAAACTCTGAGTTTCAAAGAATACAGATGCTGCTTTATCTGGAGAGATGGCTTACACAGTGGTTGGTTGGTCGCTGTGAGATGCCTTTGTGTCTTTGTCTCCTTGGAAACTTTCAAACCGAATGGAATGTCCTTCTGTGCCTTTTCAGGATATAAATTCAGCAAGGAGAATACCTGATTATGGCCAAAAGGGTGCTGGAGGCACCCTGTTAGTACCAAGGGTGTGTGCTGCCCCTCTCTGTTTTGCAGGGTTTCTAGCACTTAAGGGTTTTATGTAGTAACCCCCGGGTGCAAGGTGGGAACATCCTGTTTGCATACACTTGCACAGCAATCATGGCTCATAAGTAGCTAAAACTCCCTTTGGACCTCTGAATCCATGAATTTGCCATGAACCAAGGATAATATTCATTATTACATTGCTTTCAATTGGCACTTGGGTCAGAATTTCACCTCACCCAAATTCAGTCATCTAAAAGTGTCTAGCTGGGTTGTTTTTTACGTTGGTTTTGTGATTTTTTTGGTCGTGTTTTTGTCTTCAGCAATTGCAAGTTTTGTCTTCAGGCAGCATAGATGACTGTGTTCTTAGCTTGCTTACGTGGGTGTGAGGAACTGCTCTCAAGTGCCATTGACCATAGCAGGACACTAGGAAATTGGTTTAGATACAGTCAAAATACAGGTGACTACCCACAAGATGAAATGAATCATTATCAGCACATTTTCAGGACTCCTTGGGGTACTGAGTCTCTACCTGAGTTTTCTGGAGCCTGTTGGTCCTCCTGGGCTTTGTGGTGCACTACAAAGCCAATGTCCTCTATGACTTCTGTTTGAGAACAACTCATCTGTGTCCTCACATAGGCAACTAAGGCATTAATTAGAGTTTGCTTTATGTTTCTATCGTGTCCTTTCAATAAGTTGGGGTTTTTTCCAACTGTAGATGTAGACAATGTGTAGGCACGCTCCAACAGGTCCATGTCCTTCTTGTGTTGAAGGCTCCAAAGCTGAACACAGTATCAGATGGGTATCATAACCCATGTGATTATATATCTGAGTCATTCTAGCCATGATATTAGTAATATCATTGATAAATTTGCTGATAAGAACATATATCCCACAAGGCTGGTCCTGCTGCAAGCTGGCTCTAGCGTTCAGTGTTGGTAGAGAAGTAGTACTTGTGTCAGTCACTGCTTTATCCTTTGATTTTCAGCTGACAGCATGCTGACATGGCAGCTCAGTTCAAAATTCAGTTCAACCTATTAGAAACAATAATCATGTTTAAGACACTGCTGATGAAACACTTCCCTGCAGTAGTAAGACGTGACTAGGTTAATTTGTTTGTGGCTGGTTTATTTGTGCATCTTTTATGAGGGTAATTACAGGCTTCCACCTGAAAAACCTGAAGCAATTTTCTGTGGGAGCTGAAGAAGGGGAAGGGGAGGTCGCTATCAGCACCATACCCTCCGTGCTGCATTTTGCTGCCCTGTACTCACCTTATAGATAGCAGAATGCTTATTGCCTCGTAGATCAGCCTGGAACGTGCCATCGTTATCTCCCAAGGCTGGCTCTGTCACCTCGGTCCTTGGTGCTGGCTGGTGGCCAAGCTCTATTTCTTACCAGATGTGGCCAAATCGGATCATTTCCACAGTCAAGGACAAATGAACGTGGAGAAGTTTTTTTCAGATATAAGCAACTGGGGGTTTTATGTTGTTTCATGGGATTTTTCCCCCCAGAGGTGTGTTAGGGACGTGTGGGATTTACAGCAGCAGGACCAAAGGGCCAGTTGGTGCACATCATCGCGCAGGCTGTGAAGTAATGTTTTCCTCTGTGGCAGCACGTCATGCATGAAAGAACAGTGTGTGTGCACACCAAAAAGCTTTTAAAAGGCTTCAGAGGTGGTGCTGTGTGTAACCATATTAATATTTATCAATACCCCAAGTGTGGGACACAGGGGGAAATGGCCAGCCTCTCTTCAGGGGTCTGTGGGGACAGGACAAGGGGTGATGGCCTCAAGTTGGAGCACAGGAAGTTCTGCACCAATATGCAGAAGAATTTCCTCACAGTGAGGGTGAGGGAGCCCTGGGACAGGCTGCCCAGAGGTGTGTGGAGTCTCTTTCTCTGGAGATATTCAAGATCAGTCTGGACGCTGACCTGTGTGTCCTGTCCTAGGGACCGTGGGGTTGGACTCTATGATCTCTGGAGGTCCCTTCCAACCCCTGCAACTCTGTGACTCTGTGATTCACTCCACATTGATCTCGTTTTTGAATCAGTATGTTTTTAGCTGTTTAAATAAATTGCTGGCTTAGCTGGCACGTGTTCCTTAGCAGCTTGTGGCAGTGCAGGTATCAGGTGAGTCATTTCAGCCTTCAATTTAGATGCTTTTTGATACTGAGGATTGCAAGTTCAGTTTTTGCTATTAGAATTGGCAATTGCACAGGCACTGAAAGAAGACACAAGCCAAAGCTCGTGTCTCAGCTTGAGGAAGGCAGGACTGCCAGCCCTTGAGAAGGTTTGTACCTTATCGCTGGCCCAATAAGGGTGGTGAGAGAGGCTTCACTCCTGCTTCTCTGTTCATCCTCATCTCAAAGACTGAAGGAATCAATCCGGGCAGGAAACTTGTTCAAAGTCCACAGGCAGCACTTGGTGTTTCTGAGGTGGTCGCAAAGGTAACCCACATAACGTGAGCTTCATGTTTACACCACAATGCTGCACTGCACTTAGATCATACTTACAGTTACGTTCCCAGAGAAGAACCTGAAATGAAACCCCTTCCCATCCAAAGACAGGGGTTAAGTGGTGGGGAATGGGAATTGCTAGTGATGCACAGGGCACAAAAGGCCTTAAGACCTTAGAAAACTTTACCAATATTTAAATTGTCTGATCTTTATAAAAGCACTTTTTTCCCCCTCCATTTTTTTTTTTGTCCCAGCATCAAGACTTACACCCATACATGGCTGCAGCTCTGTTAGCCTTTTTAAGGTGAAATTTCTTACAGCACGCATATGTATTAGGTTTGGTGAGAGTTGTGGGGGGATTGCTATAAATTTGGCTCAATATCGTCCAACTCATTTAAAATGAGGGTTGTTGAGCCCAGGGAGCTGTGGTGGAAGGGATGTTTGGAACAGCAGCATGGAAAATGCCTCCCTTAAGCTGCTCCTCAATCCTACAAAGCCTCCGCAATCCAAATCAGGTGAAAAAGCATCTCTTCTGAGGGGTGCTGTTGAGAACTGGAGGTGACACTCTATATGTTCCTATGCCTGTAATATCCTGGGTGCTACTAAATTACTCATAATTGAGTACAGACCAGGATGGGGGGGGATTGTTTACGACTTTGCTGTGCCAGGGTGACAAAAGCAGCCTTGCAGTGATGCTCGCTCTGTTTACCTCCTTACTTGGAATATATTCTCAAGGCTGTTGCTTCTCTCTGCTGTCACAGACCCACACCAGCGCTTCCACGTCGTTACCTTCAGCGAGGAGCATTCCCTTAATTTCTGCCTTGTTTAGTTCTAGACTATAAATAACACTAACTGCTCGTGAAACCGAGTCTTGCAGAGCCCTACCCCGGAGGCTACTCAAAACCTGAAAATTTCATTGGTTTGACAGTCTTTACAGACTAACATCTAATATATAATAATCATCATGCCAGTTGGAAACCCGTAATTATGGCCCACTCTAAACTGTAGCACAGTAGATGAGAAATAATGTCGAGTGCTGCGCTGAAGGAAGTGTGCTGAGAGTGTTTGTCAAGCCATTTTCTCAATATGATTCTTACTCTGGCTCCCTCTCACCAACTCCCCAGTCAGTCTGATGGGAAAATAAATACAGATATTTATGCCCATTTCTAGGAATGCGGTTGTCTCAGCACATACAGCACCCAGGAGGGCTGTAAGCAAGAAATTAGTGATCTACTGCCTGTATGTGCCAGCTAGGATGTGTATCAGTGTCAGTGCTTCTGAGGAGCTAAATATTTTAGATGAGGGGAAGCTTACAATGCTGTGAATGTCACTGATATGTCAAAGGGATAATAAACTTATTGAGCTTTTAAGGGTCTGTTCTTCAGCCTGCTGCTCGTATCCTGGGTAAGCTGGTGCTGAGTTGTTGCCTGAGCTGCCGGGAAGCTGGTGGGTGCAGTGCAGGGGCTTCCTGGAAAAGGTCCTGCAGACCCACTCCAGAAGTCATGAACCCAATAATTAGGTGATAGAAACTCTCCATCTCTGCTGATGGAGAGAAGGAGATGAAGGAGCAAGGCCAGTTTACGTTAGCTGAGGATCTGGCCCTGTAATTAGGCAACAGTTTTCCTGTTCAGACAGCTGCTCGTGTGTAGACAACTCATTGATGTAGTGGCTGGGATGTGCAAATGAGGTAGAGACTGTGTTTTGTGCTCCTTAAAGAAGGCACTAGAAATCTCATATGGCCACCATCTGCCGCCTTGTTTGTTGAGTTTGATCATTAGTCAATGAATGGTTCAACTGAAATTCAGTGATTAATCTCCGGAATATGATTCTCTTTATCATGATGAAGGATGGCAGAATTTAGCTCGTTAGAATAAAATTGTACAGATATGCAAATTCTCCTCAAAAGAGATTGGGATTCATAAAGCAGTTAAGCACAAAAATGGGAAAATTAGCTGTGAGGTTTTGTAATGCCTATTTACAAACACAAGCTCCTTGATAAAAGCTGGGAATATCTCTTGTAGATACACAGTGACTAAACCAGCAATGCAGTTGTGCCTGAAGAAGGACTTCTAGAAGGCACACGATGCCTGCAGGAGATTTTAATGACTGACACTGATTTCAGCAAGCTATTATAAGGCTTTTCTTCCTAGATGGTGGAAGGAGTGTTTCATTGACAGGTGCTTTCAAGTGTTTTCTGTACTCTGGCTTGACTCAATTTCTCTGTAACAAATAAAATGAAATTTAGTGAAAAGGAGAGTTATTAATGACCTTGATTTATTATGTAACAATCTTTAATTTTCTCTTCCTAAAAAAAAAAAGAAACCCAGTTCAATTAGAGATCTTGGAGTTTTTAATTGCACGTTGGAATAGTTTTTTCAAATAACAAAGCTTTAAGTCTCATTATGGAGCCATTTCATTTTTTTATGTGAAATGATTTGACCATAACTGATACTGATGGGGAATTTAAATAGTCTAAACCCAGGCTGGCAACCAGCATAGAATCATAATACTTATGGCTTTACAGCCCATGGAACTGCTCTGAAGTCTGTGGGGCTGCACAGGGTATACATCATGGCAGGTTTTGGTCCTGTACTGCTATCATCAGCTGTTTTCTGTCTTGAGAATGTAAAACACATTTTTTGTTGGTTTTTACTGGGAATTCTTTGAATCTGCATCATCTGTCTCCAAAACAATTTGAAAAGCTGCAGATTTATTTACTGTGCTTGAAGAAATCCGCCCACAGGGCTGTTATTTTTTTCCCCTGCATCTCTATACCTTTGCTCCCATAAAGAAAACTGTTTACACAGAAATTGACTTTGGATCCCAGTATTCATGAATAGAAAATAAAGGTTAAATTTTTGTGCCATAACTCTCTTGCATTCTGCATTGCTCAGGGAAGTGACTGCTTCTAGCAACCAGCCTGCAATATATATTTCATGTGAGTGAAATTTATTTGTGGGTTTGTCCTGTTTGATACTTAAGAAGCGACTGGAAGAGAGACTGTTTCTATGTAGAATTGCTCATCCTGCCCATTTGGCCCCACTTGTGTTTTAGGAGGAGTGGTTGGTTTCCTGTGGATGTTTTGCAGTACCCAAGGGAGGCAGCTGATGGTGGAGTGGGATGGTCCTGCTGGAGCTGGATCCATCCTCATGGCTACCACTGAGGTGAGTCAGTGTCTCCTGACAGGTGAGTATGGAATCATAGAATCACAGAATTGTCTGAGTGTGAAGGGAAACTTTAGATTATCAAGTCCAACCATCACCCTGACCCACCAAACACCACTAAACCATGTCCCTCACCACCACATCCAACTGTCTTTTGTATCCCTCCAGGGATGGAGACTCCACCTCTTCCCTGGGCAGCCAGTTCCAGTGCCTGGCAACCCTCTCTGTGTAGAAGTTTTTCCTAATATCCAACCTAAACCTCCCTTGGTGTAACTTGAAGCCATTTCCTCTTGCCCTATCACTTGTCACCCACCTCTCCACAACATCCTTTCAGTTCTAAAGAGCTATTAGGCCTCCTCTTCTCCAGACTAAACAACCCCAGTTCCCTCAACATCAGGTCTAAGCTATTAAAAGAAATTCATGGGAGCCCTTTAACCGGCTCTTTAACTGAGTGTTCAACTAGGGAGCTAAAGAAAAACTCTTTCCCTCTCCCACCCAGAGAGAAAGGGATTAACAAAAGGAGATTTTACCTTACCATTCCTCCAGGGCCAGGATTTCAAGCAGTCAGCCATGGTCCTCAGGAAGGTTTCAGGCTCCTCCTGCCTGTATTCAGCTTCCTTAAGTTTTAGACCAGAACTGCTGGCTGCATCCTGGGGGAAGGTACCCAGGATGCTTTCTGTGGAAGGCTGGGATAGCTTAGGAACAACTTTTCTCTCTTTTTAGACAGTACTTGGGTAGAAATAGGCAATACAAAGTAGCTGTGGTACAATAGTTATTCTGACTTTTAAAAACAAACACTTTCAAGAGCTGCCATGGCAGAAATAATACTGTAGCTCCACGGATGTCTCAAGGGAGATACGTGCTGGCTTTTTCTTTGTCTCCTTTTCTTTTGGGAAAAGGATGACAACTGATGTGTTTATATATAGGAGAGTCTGTCTATTTTATTTGAAGACTCCCAAGAAATTATTCAAGCTTCAAGCAACTCTTTGCTCCATGCTTTTGGAAAGAAAATCAGCAAATTGAGAATCTTCTTGCCTTTCACAGGATGGATGTTGCCAAAAACAACTACAAGAGAAAAGGCTGATGATGAGGAAGATACAAAGAAAAGTAACTCCTTTTCTTGAAGAGGAACCTCCTAATTTCAGTATGGATGATAAAAAATAATTTTAATTGTAACTGACTCATCAAAGGTGGGTTTATACAGTGGTATGCTTTGACCTATTATATCTAAAATTGAATAAAAAGCCAAAAAACATGGGATACTTCAGAGCCATTTTTTTTTGAGAATGATGGAAGACTTCAAGTTTTGATGTGAAAATAAAACATTGAAATTTTCTCCAATTTGAACCATCTGTTTGTTCATAACAACTTACATTTTAAGTAAATTCATGTGTTTTCTCAAGTTCTTCCTGCTTTGCTTTCCCCATCCTCCAGTTAGGAACATGGATTCATGTGATGTGCAAAGAGCAAATAGAGTTTTCCAGCATCTCCTAGATGTTTGGTGCTGAGTACGTCTTGTCTGTGTGCTGGAAAGTGTCTCCTTGAAATGGAAAAGGAACAGTGTAGCGTGGTGCCCGTCTGCTACCATAGTGTACATGGCTTTATTACTGCATTTATGGGGTCCTATTTTCTCCATAATGATGTGTGGTTTGTTAGATGCTATTAAGAAAGATAATGTTTAGTCCTGCTGACAATATGATGTATTAATCTTTATCTCTTTGGTATGCTTTTAAGCAGTTCATTCTTCAACAGCCTTTTGTAGCAGGGACTATACAAAATACAAGCAGAGTGAAATGTAATTGGACTAAAATATGTCCTTGCATTAAATTTTTCTGAACATAAAGTCTTGAGACACTTAGAGTATTAAAATACTTTTTAGATAACATTCACAAATTTAATCTTAGCACTGCCAGCTGAATCGTCACAATGAATTAAAATGGAAGGTAATTTTTTTTATATGTGGGGTCATTTCTCTTTGGGATAGAGTATTTGTTAAAGACTGAACAGCAGATAACAAGTGAAAAACATTTGGGGTATGCTTTAAATCTTGGCTAATTTCAGAGCAATCCCCTTAGATTTCACTTCATGAAGCTGTTAGAAATCAGACCTGAGCTGGGTCCAACATCATTGCTTTTAATATCCTGATAGGAAAATAGCTAAATAAGCATCGTTTTGGGAGGTCTCCATTTTTCCAAGGCACTGCCTTTTCTTTTTTTGCTGCTTTCCAACCCTGGTAACCAACACAGAGAAGTGCCATCGCCTTCTCCCACCTTCCATCTCAACGGGTGCCTTGGGGGAAGACCATTTTAGGGAGGGGATGGCAGAGGGTGTTTTTATCTCTGAGTTTTATAAGGGCCTAAAGATAAATAGATGAAGCTGTTCCACTTTTGGTACATTTTTTACAAGCGTATGAAAAAGAAACTGGCTTTTGGGTGTTCCTGTAAATATTTCACTAGAAAGTGGCCTCATGAGGGATTTTGTCTTTTGTTAGAGCCAGATTCCTCAGAAACAGCGCTTTTAGTGGGAATTGCTTTGGGATCACATCAACATGTCCTAGTTTCCAATCCTGCAGTGATGTGAAGCATTTCCAAGAGCATGTTCTTTTTTGGAGACATTTATGGTAATGTATAAACCTCTAGATCAGTTACTAATTTTTATGTAATTAAAACTTCATTAAAAGATTGATTAGGAGCCTCATTATGTAAGTTGAATTTCTGGCTCACTCAACATCTAGCTTGTATTTTCTTGACGAGCAGATTGTTTCATGTGAGATTTGCAAATAGCTGTTTACCTGATCTGAAGCCCTTCAAAATCATAAAGAAACTTCCTCTTGGATTTAAAGGGCTTTGGATCTGACCAGAAATTGCTTACAATTAGTTCTGTTGTTTGTGTTCACCAAAACAGAAGCTGCACAGACTTGCCAAGACATTTGTGCATCCCATCTCTTCATCCTAGTGTAGAAATAGTGGTTATTTCTGAATGGGGGCAAGGGGGACAGACACCTCAGGGTGATGACAGAGAACATGCTGCTTTCTGGATTTTCTGTTGACACTTTTGCCAAAGAGCGTTTTGTGGGGTTTTTTTCTGGGGAAAATTTCACAAAGAAACTTTTAAACACCAAACCAACATGAACCAGTGAAGTGGTAAACAGCTATTTGGACATAATGTTTTCTTCTCTGGAGATATTCAAGTCCCAACTGGATGCTGACCTGTGTGACCTGTCCTAGGGAACCTGCTTTGGCAGGGGGGTTGTACTCAATGATCTCTGGAGGTCCCTTCCAACCCCTACAATTCTGTGATAATCCCCCTCCTTAGATGCATAGTCAAGCACAGAATATTCTGGGTTTGTGTTTTAATTTTTCTTTTCAGAATGGATAGGAGAATACGAGCCTTCCTACTGAAGGGCGGTTATAGTTCCAAGCCTCTTTATTCAGGCATGTTTTAAAAGGTACCTAGCTAAAAGCAGAGTGCTGCTTAAGCTTTAAGCAGCCCCCATAACACTTACTGCTTAGCTGGCAGGCAGTAAAGATTTTATTCTGCATTCCTCCCTAACGGTCTGCTTCATGCCCTGTTGGCATACATATACACACACTTAACTATATACTTATAGAATGTCTGTATATAAAAAAAATACCCCCTCCCAATTGCTTGTTGAATCGGGATGGACCTCCCTGTTCTAAATCTAAGGAGAAGATTGAAGGTGAGAGCATGGCAACATCTCGATGTAGGCGCTGGCAAGCAAAGGGTGGGCGACTGCTCCCCGGATCAATACGTACGGATTCCTCCTGTGAGCCTGACCTTGAGGGAGATGCTTGCATTCAGTTTGGAATGTTTGGGGAGTCCTTGAGCGGTGCAAATCATGGGCAGGTACAGCTTTACTTCAGCTGGCATTTTCACTGATTTCAGACATTTCTGCTTTGGATAGGCACCCAAAGATCCCCAACTGAATCTCTTTATAGCGTTGTTTCAAATGGCATCTAAATACAGCAGTGACAAATCAGCTGTGGCACCTGAATTTTTCTCAGTACAAGCTTGTTTCCACAAAACAAAGTAGTAATTAACACTATCAGCTCTCTCCCAGAGGCTGGCCCAGATTCCCAGCACTTACTGTACTAGCTGCATTCATCTCCTCTAGGAATCACTTTGAGCAGGCAGAGTTCTGGCTTTATACCTGAATCCTTGAATGGTCTGGGTTGGAAGGGACCCCAAGGATCATAGAGTTCCAACCCCCTGCAGAAGGTGGTTTTAGAAAACAAAGGTTCCTTTTTATTTCCCCTAAAAGGTAGTACAGAAATGATCATGTCTTAAGGAGCAGAACATAATCATCTTTTCATTCTGAGCATCTGTTTAGAGGTCCTGCACATTTTTCACCTGTAGCTATGTTGTCTGCTTGGTAAAGTGATACTATGAAGATTAGGTGAGAAACATTAACTTATAAAATTGCAACTGAATTTGGTTTCTCAGTAAACCTGGATTTTTAAGGTGCCTTTAGGTCATTGAATCTTTGAGCCCTTGAGGAGATTGATGGCATGAAGGAGTCTGACTTTGTTCTTCTCCCTGAGAAATACTTCAGGGAACAGAGAGAGAAGTGGTGCTCTGAAAAATCTGAGTCTTCCTAGCCTGTTGGAAAATAAGTAGACCTTCATTATATTCTCATTACTCCAGCTCTCAGCACAGAAAGGCAAAAAATAAAGGTCACTAGCTTTTACCATCTGTGCTAAAATGAGATGAAGGTAATAGAGAACTCCAAGATTTATTGCTTAGCAGCTGATCTGAGCCTTCGAGTTAGTAGTAAGACATATAATCCTATCTCAACAACTTCTTTTTTTGTGAGGGCATGTTCCATAACCCACTGAATTTGATTGGAAATATCAGACCTCCTTTCATCAGGCACTGGATCAGGCTTTCCAGATTAATTGAAAAAATGAGTTGGAGATACTGACTTCTGAATCTGACTGAAGAAAAAAGATTTTAATTCATTAAGAGATTTTAAAAAAATACTTCCAAGAGCAAGAGAGGAAATGATGGTACTTGGATATTGTGTCAGAGGATGTCTGCTAGAGGATCTCTGCCCAGGTACGATGTTTAATAGGAGGAGAGGCTTCCCTTGGTCCATAAACTTCATTCAACTGCCAAACACCCAAAGATGAAGTGAAAGCTGGGCAAGGGGCTGCTTCAGCAAGCTTAAATAGTTTTCTCCTTAGCCTGCAGTCAAAACCCAGCAGCATCAGAGGGCTCCTCATTTCCCTGAATGTGGAAGTGCCTGGTGATGGCTTAATTGCTCACTAAAAAGAAATTTTTGATGAAAGGGAACAAAGTCTGAAATGTTTTGGAACTAAACACAGTGCTATACAGGAGGCAGGAAAAAACTAATTGCTTCTGTACTCTGCTTCTGTACCAAGCACCTTCAGACACATGTTCTGCTCTACGTGGTCCTACGAAACAAGCAAAATCCCACTGAAATGTCAGCAGTACCAGTCCTCCCAACACAGACAATTGCTGTCTAGGAGTTGTCTGGGTTCAGAGACTGTTCAGAATCAAGCTGGCTCTTGGCAAGGTTTGCATAACGGCTTAATTTGATTCATTAAAGAAGCTGACTTGTGCATTCATTAGTGCCTTTGCATCCTTGATGAGGCTTTCTGGTGGCTGTACAGTTTGCTTTGCAGTTTCTCCCTGCTCTTTAGAAAGCCTCTTCTCAAAACCTGAGAGCTGACAATCTGCCTATGGTTCGAAGGATGCGTGGCACCTATAGCCACGCACGTTATGAGATTCACCTGCTGACTGTTTGTGAACCCATGTACCCACTCCTCAAAGGTCAGTGTTTGGTGCTCTTCAGTGAGATGGGTGGCAAAGGTTGGTGGCTGAGTTCCTGGCAAAAAATGAGGTGAAAGAACTCAATTGTGTCAGATGCTCTGCAGCTGACTCAGCGAGGCCAGCCGCACAATCTTCAAATTAAATACTTTGAAGCTGGGTTAATTGTCACATGAGCTGTAGCTCTTTTAATCAGGTGCCTGTTCTCATCTGACCAAGGGGTGTTACTTCTCAGGAAGGCTTTCATTAGCAGTGTCTCTCACACTCCCCATCTCTCCCTCCTCTTCTCCGCTTTTCCCCTGAAAGGCAAGGTGTAAAACACATCCCATGGAGGCAATTCCAGCGTTTCAGAACTTTCCCACTAGTTCAGCTTTAGCTACCCAAAGCTCATCTTCATCACACACAAGAAGACTGTCCTTCACTTTCATATCGCTGTATGTTGCTCCAGATGAGAGAGAAATGATAGAGCGCCAGAAAGGAGGTGCGGGCAGAGCAATTTTAAACGCAGACCTTGAATGGGGTGTAATTCCCTTGTGTGAATATCCCCATTATCAAACTAAATAAGCACAGCTGTTAGTAAACCTGTTTTATTTCCAAGTGATTTCTGTGTGACCACTGTGTCAAAGAAACAGCAGGATCATGGATACCTATCTCCATCACATCGGTCCAATTTGTGCTGCTGAGCAGTTTGTATGGGTTGTGGGCACAGTCTGTGATTATTGAGGTCTGTCCATGATTGCTGAGGCTTTTCCTGCCCTGGCCATGCTGCAGGCTGAGGCACTGTAAACTGTCTTGTTCTTTGAGGCTTTGACCCATCCCTCGTTGAAGCCGAGAGCGGCGCTCTGCCACCTCTGGGATCAGGGTATCAGTAAGTTAGTGTCAGATTTTCTCTGCAGCAAACTTTAAACCCAGCCCCCAGTCAGAACTGTTTGTGTTTAAGCACCTGTTTAAATTGCTTTCCTGTGTCTGAAATACTCCAAGTAAGTATTAAGCCTTGGTAACGTATTAATTAGCGGTTTTTTTTTCAACTTTAATGCACCTTTTAATTAACTGAAGCCAGCAATGCAGCTTACATCTCTCAAATTCTAATCCTTTAAATCATTGCAAGTTTCATCCTAAGCTTAGTGAAATCAATAGATAAACACCCGTAGCGTTCCCAAGAGCTAAATACCTTTAATTATAGCTGTAAGGTGAGATCCCATGGTTTGGACAGAAACTTGCCTTGAATGTTTTCCTGCTCAGCTTCCTACCCTGTGTGAAGGGTACCACTTCCTGCCTAAGCAGTAACGAGCAGGGCTCCACAAGTATCCTGTGCCTTTGATTTTGTTTTTTAATGGTCTCTAACTAACGGTCCCTCCAGTGTTGGCAATCCCTTGGGAATACAATGCAGTCTTCCCATGCTGGGTTTAGAGCTTGTTAAATGCAAGTGAACTTTCAGTTTAAGTGGATGCTGCAATCTCTGCAGCTCATCCGCGATGAGCTAAGGCTCATCATCTTGTTAACAACATACCCGAGCGTGGAATTCTTAATTCCTCAGGCTTCTTTCCCAAAGAAAGTAGTACAGACTTCCAGCCTCCACTACTCGATACTCTCAGGTGTTATAGTAACAACTCGGTGAGTATCATTTAATTCTTAGCTATGAACTATCTGACTAGTGGGAGGGATATAAGCGAAGAAGAAAGAATCTTGTCCTTAATCTGGGACTGGAGGAATCCCTGAAGATCAGCCTGCTGTATGTATGTAAATAAATGGCTGCAGGGTAAACCTGCTCAGTCACGCAGGCGTTCAGCGAGCAGTTCTAATGCTCTCCTTTCAATAGAGGATCATTTGGTGTTTTTTTTTTTTGAGTACTTAACAGGCAGGATAGAAGTTAGAATAAATTAAATGGAGATTTAAAGAAGGAAGGGGAGGAGAAAAAAAATAGCCAGCCTAGTCTCCTCGAGCGGAGCAGGGGATTAACTGCCTCTCTGAAAAGTAAAAAGGCAAGTTCTGCTGCCCTCTGGGAGGGTTTTGTATGGGCAGCACGTACAGGGAAGGAGGCCTCTCCCTTCGGTCCTTTCAGGATCCCTAGCTTATTTTCAATGCAGAGATTTAAGCAGGAAAGAAATAAAATATAATAAGCAATTGCAAAAGCACCAGCGAAGGCCCATCCCTGGGGATTTCTCCTTTGAGATTGGCTGGGTGGGACTTCAGCGCCCAACACGGTGTGGGGCTGAGGGCTTCCCAGGGACAGGGGCATCCCCAAAGAAGGGCTGTCCACCCCCCTCTGTTACAGGCATTCTCCGAGGGAAAGGCTCTTATCCAGTCCATCTGTTTTCCTGTGTTGTAGGAATTAATTTCTCAAGGATCTTTGTGCTTCCATCAGATAGGTCAGACCTGGCCAGCAAGTATGAAGTGTGTGAGGGAGAGATGGAGATGGTGTGGTCCTCAGGACTTGGCGGGCCTCAGTTCCCTAACTGGTAGAAAAATTGCCAAAAAGCTAAACTCATCAGCCAGTCAGGAAGCAGAAAATCCAGCCTTGTTCCCCATGAGGTACAGTGCTCTGTTGCTCTCGGTTCTTTCCCCTCTGCTGGCAGCCTGATTTTCACAGTGTTCCCCTGCATTCTCTGGATGCAGAGTTCACTCCTGTTTTTAGCCCTGAAAGCTGTATGTGATGAGAAAAGCCTGTTCCCAAAAGAAATTCATGTTCATGAACAGAAAGTGAGGCAACCCCATGAGCAAGTGTGTGGGGAAGGCAAGATAAAACGAAGTAAGAACCAAATGAAGCTGGAAGGAGAACAAATCTCCTCTTGCAAAGGAAGAAATCTATTCTTGCAAAGGAAGGTGTGTATAAAGAATGCTGTATACACCCTGAGACTGCCTTTGCTACACGCTATTCCTTTGCACAGCGTGCTCCCTTCTTGTGGGCAACATTTTTAGCCCTTACTTGGGATTTTTCATCCTTACACAGCTCTTAGATCATAACTAGGATCCCATCTCTCTCGCTTGTACCGTGGCTTTCATCAAATTGAAAACAGGGAGGTTATTTACAGGCTTTTTTTGGTCAGTTTTGAATAATTTTTCTGACTGGAGTCCAGCTGAAGTTTCTAGGAATTTGGATGTTCTCAAAGTGTTTTAAAACTGAGAGTGATCGAATCCAGATCTGATTTACACCAAGTGTTTTGGGTCCAGTGAAGTTATTTCTCAGTTCTTTCCCTTGTCCAACTGTAAGGTTTCCTGTAAGAGTTTCCTGTTCTAACCCTAAAAAGAGAAATGTGAGTGTGAGGCCAGAGAAGAATCTGATGTTTGCAGGGATTTCCTCCCAAAACATATGCTGTCCCCAAGGTTTGATATTCATTAATTCAGATTAAACAAGTACTGACCCCAAACGTGATCTCATGCTTCTGCCTGACATCCCTTTGTATCTGTGAAGCCATATGCAAATGACAATTAGCAGCTGAGTTGGATACTTGATTAGATTTGATGGTGTCAAAACATTCACCATGGTGGCTCTTCCGCTTGGTCTAAAATTTTTTTTTAAAATATTTTGTGTTTCTTTGAATGTAAAAAAACCCATCCAGTATTGTGACATTGTTTTGGGTGACCTTATTAATGTCTATAAGCATGTAAAGGGCCAGAGTCAGGAGGATGGAGCCAGGCTCTTCTCAGGGATGGCAGCAACAGGACAAGGGGCAGCGGGTGCAAGCTGGAGCAGAGGAAGCTCCATGTGAATATAAGGAGGAACTTTTTCCCTGTCAGAGTGACAGAACGCTCTGGGGACAGGCTGCCCAGAGAGGCTGTTGAGTTTCCTTCTCTGGAGACATTCAGACCCACCTGGGCACATTCCTGTGTGATTTAGTCTGGGTGATCCTGCTCTGGCAGGGGGCTTGGACTGGATGAGCTTTCGAGGCCCCTTCCAACTCCTAACATTCTGTGATTCTGTGATTGTTTTACTCTAATCTCCTTTTTGAATCTGAAGGGCAAGAAATCTCTGTAGACCATCTAATTTCCTACATTTTCCAGCTTTGTACCTGTTCTGGATAAATTTGGGGAAAGTAATTGACTACTCAAGTGCTTGCTAAGCTGACAGAAATGTTTTAAGAAGTACTTTTTCTAAAAACTCAAGCCCTAATTTTTTCTCCACTGGGAGCTTTGCTATTCATTAAGGAGCAAGGGCAGAATATAGGAAGAAAACAAGCTAGTTTCCCACCTCAGATGCAGCTTCTGCTCAGGAAATACTGCTCTCTGCAGTGTATGGCTGAGTGTTTGTCTTATCATCTCTACTGGAAAATATTTTCTTGCTAGAAAATGGACTTTATTCAAACCAATTTACATATCTTACCAGAATAATGTTAGTGTATTGGCTCATCCTCAAATTTAAAGTCAATCTGCAAAATATCCTGTTGTGGAAGAATTTGCATGTGTAATTTTCCAGACCAGATCCAGCATAGATTTGAGATGTTAGTCACATTGAATTCAGTAAGACTATTCAGGTTTACATATTGGTTTTAAAGAAATAAATCTCAAGTGCATTGTTGTTTATGAGGTTAAAGTTTGATTTTTTTTCCTGTATCTGGTAATTTTACAGTAAACAAACTCCCCTCCTACAGTAACGTGCTAGGAGAGTAACATGATAGTGGGTAATATCAAATGTGTGTTCATTAATTCAGGGTACCCTAAAGGAGCTCCACGAAAGCTGGAGAGGGGCTGGTGCTGAGGGCAGGGAGGAACAAGATGAGGGGGATGTGCTTAAACTGAAAGAAGGTAGATATAAATAGTAGGTAGAAATCCTTCCTGGGGAGTGGGGAGGCCCTGGCACAGGGTGCCCAGAGAGACTGTAGCTGCCCCTGAATCCCTGGCAGGGCTCAGGGCCAGGTTGGATGGGTTTTTGGCACCCTGGGCTGGTAGGGGGTGTCCCTGCCCATGGCAGGGGTGGCACTGGTGAGGTCTAAGGTCCCTTCCCACCTAAACCAGTTTGGAGTTCTGTGATTGTAGCAGCTGGTGCCATGAACACGAATCAGTGGACAACTTTGTGAAGTAAGGCAAGCTGAGGAATGTTAAATAATTAAGCCAAAAACATGAGGAACAGAACTTTAATTTTTTTTTTTCCCAGAACTGTATCTCATATCTTCTCTGTGTTTTCTCTGGTAATTTCTTACAGCTCTCCTGTATCGTATCATTGCCTTAATGACTTCAGGACCTCAATTACATGCAATACTAGATGCTTGACGCTTTCTAAGCAGTGAAAAATTATCCTTGCTCTGAAAAACTCTAATTCTAAGTTAGATAATTAAAATAATCAAATGGCACAGTGAAACAAAACAAGCAGTTTTTACAGATGAGGTTTGTTGGGTAGGTTTGTAACCGGTATGGCAAAGATCAACAGGAGGGTCTTAAGGGCAGGGTGGAGGCAGACAGGCTTTGGCTGACCACGGGTAGGGGTTGTGAAAAGGCAGGGAGATGGTTATTATGAAGGGTGACAGAAAGATGTATCTGCCAGCACAGCAGGAGCAGAGGGAACTTTCCCTTTTGACTGCCTGATGCTCACACGAAATGTTTTCTTCTTCCTATCAGTTAAACTTAATTTCAAACCTGAGGAGTTTCAAGCCGAGGCCAATTTTTAAAAATTGATCTGCTGTAGCGATGCCCTTTCTTGCCTCCCAGAAATGGAAAGCAATTGTTGCACATCTGCCCCAGATCAGAGCTATGCAGGTCTGAGGTGCAAATGGACAACAGCTTTGCTCTGCCAACGACTTAAGCTTGATTATTTCTGTCCTCGGGGCTTGAAATGAAATTAAATCTCTGTACTCTTGAACAAAGAAGATTCCTGCCCTCCCACAACACCTGCATTTAGTCCTAGGAGATGGCAATCTATTGGACTTTAAACCAGCGTCACCTTTGTCTACAGGAAAGCTTTTTCGGTCAATCTCAGAAGTTTCTGTGACATTACTTATGACATCTTCCTTTAAAGTCTGAGCAAGCTTGAACATAAAAAAAAGCAGAGTGACAATGAATGTTTGTAAAAGGGCCACAAATAACGTCGTCGTTGCAGCTACAGTGTGCGCAGACCGGGTAATACATTACTCAGGTGAAACGTGCTTGTGAAGACTCCCATAAGTGACAATAGCCTTATCTCAAACTCATCCAGATTAAAAGCTTTCTAGATGCTCTATCATATATTTCCAGTGCTTTTAATGTCACAGTATTTCTCTGGTTTAGAGTAGATTGCTTTTCGTCTGACACTGTTTTGTCCGTGTACACCTGTTCCGCCAGTGATAGAGTGAGGAATCGTTTTGTGTTTGCAGAGTGCTCCAGTGAAGGCTGGGCTGAACTGCAGCCCCCGTGCAGGCTAAGGGGGATCACAGGAATTGCTCCTGATATCCTCTGCTATGGGAAGAAGGGACAAGGAGCATGGGCCAGAGAGATTCCTTGTGGGGCCACATGGAATGAAATCATCACAAACCCTGTGTGATTTATTGTTTTTAACTGCAGAGCTCTGGTATCTGTTTCTAAAGAGCCTGCACAGCAAACAAAAATTGGGATAGAAGCGACTCTTTCTTAAGGTGTTGTCATCCCATTAAACCAAAACCTTGTTCCCTCTGCCAAGTTCTCACTGAGGGCAGATCTCAGTTCTGGACAGGAGCCTTTCGGGGCACAGCTGGCACATGCCTTTTGTGGGCCTTGGTTTGCCAATTGAATTGTTTTTCATAATAAGCTCAGCCATGTCCTTTTTTTAGTCTTTAATTTTTAAGCCATACCTACTTTAAACCCAAGCAGTGGGGAGGTGTGATGCTGTTTTCCAGGCAGTTGTACACGTTAATCCTTTAAATGGCTTTTGGGAGCAGTTAATGTATTAGCGACGGTTACTCAGACGAGGCAGCGTTGCAACAGTAGTTAGCGACAGCTATTAACACAAGCAAACTAAGTATTTTATATTGTGTTTGGTATTACCACTGCCTAAATCCAGGTTACCCTGGCTTAAGCTTTCAGCTTTTGAGCACAGGTATCATCTCTCTTCCCAGAAGACCAGAAAGTCAGCTATTGATCTCAACAGCAGCTACTTTGGAAGACTTTGCTGAATTAAATATATATTTATCTCTGAAACTTAACATGTTTGGGCACTGATCCAAAGCCCATTAAAATAAATGGGAAGATTCCCACTGGTTTTATCCTTTTTCAGATGATGCCTTTAGGACAGTTCAGGTGATAAACAGAGTTATGGGTTTGGTGCAGGATTCTCAAAAGAGCTGAAGCGAGATGCTTTTCAAACCCCTGCCTTGAGCTTCCTAATGCAACTGAAGTTTATACTCTAGGTTAACACATTAGAGGGATCCTATTTCTTTGTATGGTGGTTGTCCAGTGATAAATAAGCTTCCCATAAAAGAAAATAAATATGCAGTGGTGGTCCTTTGAATGGAGGAGAAGGGTGTGTGGGTGTCGATGGTCCTTTTGAAGTGTACTTCTGAGACAGTGTCTGAAACTTGCATTTCTGAAGGAAGGTTTGACTTAGGCTTCCAAGCCTCAGTGAAAGAATTCGTAGTCTTTAAATGTTACTATAGTCAAATATATACTAGTACCTGTAGTCAACTTAATTCTGGGTGGAGGCATTACACAGCTGGAAATCCAGGTTCATATTTCCCAGGAGAGCCTGCTACTCTACTCACAACAGAGCATTTCACAATCATGAAAATGATGTATGAGCTTGGCATTGTGTGTAAGAGTGATACAACATTTCTGTATTATAATATCTGCTGCTCAAATCGGGCATAGAAATCAATATTGGAACTCGTCTCTCGGGGGGAAGAAACCCTCTCTTCTAAGTCATGAAACAGTTTTCATTGTGTCTGTGAGTGGGGTGTTTAAAGAAATACATTACCTTAAGCCAGCAGATATTTTAAAACTCATAAACATGAGCTGCAGCTTTCCCTTACATGGATTCCTGCATTATTAGATCTGACATCTGTTCACATGCAGACATTTACTTTAAGGGGCTGATGTATACAAAGTCCTGCTACAGGTCAGAGGCAATGCTCCCAAAAGATGTAGGCAAGTCTCTTACATACGAGCTAAGACATGAAACAATAAAACTTCAGAAAAACTTTATCTAACTTTCTCAGACAAGTGCAGTACTTTGAAGAGAAGCCTCTTTCCTGCTTTCAATAATTTAATTTGTTTCAATCATTTGGAGAGGGAAAAGTGCAATAAGCTGTGCTAGAACAGCAAGGGCTTAACAGCAAAGCTCTGCTTTCAGTGTCACTGCATGCCCCTGGCTTGGTGACTGGCTCGATCCCTGTGACTGCAGCTGTGGTGGATCTCTGTCAGGCTCTTTGCCCTTCTTGGTTCTCAAAGTGGGGCAGTGGGGGTTAGAGGGACAAGCATTTAAACCAAGCTTTGTGATGCTAAGGAGACACTGATGGTGAGTATCTCCTGATCTGCTGTTAGTGCTGTGTAACAAAGGCACCGGTATGACCTGACACCCAGGGCTGCTGTGGGTGCAAACTTTACCTGCAAGTTCCTTGATAAAAATACTGGGGGAATGAAACATTCATTACTATGGCAAGAGATTTCTGGTGGCAAATTCTGGTCCTTTGTCAGAAACTGGGTGTAGCTCCATTCTCTCCTCGACCTTCCCTAAAGAGTATTTTCAACTGTCTTGTTTCAGGAAGGTAAGACTGACACTGAAAGATTACAAAAGCACTTCAAAAGGCAATTTTACAGATTCTGGTAATGCTTCTTACATGTGTGCAACCTGTATGGAAAAGATAAATCCATGTTTTCAAAAGCAGGAGTATTTGCATCTCAAAACTTAGGCAGGCAGTGAGTCCATTTTAATTACTTTTGATCATTCTAATAGGATCGTAGCAAGCACAGACACTGATTTGCACTTAGAGTAACGTGTCTGCAGCATTTTTGCTGCTGCTGTGATCCACTGTTTCCTTCCAGATCCTCTCCTAGATTCCCCAAACCCCCTAACTTTCCTTCCAGGGCCCCTCCTAGATTCCCCAAATCCCCTAGCTTATCAGCCTGGCTTTTATTTTATTTATAGACCGGAAAGGTCTACGATACCAGCCTATTCCTTCAGGGTGATTAACAGCTATTACAATTTGTTTTCCCCATACTTGAAGAGGGAAGTGGCATTAAATGCCATCTCTGACCACTGCCAAGCATCCTGCAGCCAGTCACCAACAGAAAGCTCTCCTGTCAGGCTGCCAACCCCTACAGCACAGCACGAGCAGAGCGGTGACAGTAGGTGGCCACAACGCTAAATGGATTTCCTACCCTGCAAAGGTTGTAGAAATAACAACATCAGAGGAACAGAGTAAGGTGAGTATGGAAGTTTGGAGAGGAGGATACAGGCTGGAATAAACTGAGCTACTGGTTGACTGGCATAAAGTTGTTTAGCTGTAGTGCTAGTGACATCAGTAGAGATGCTTCGGAACTGCAGTTGATTCAGGCCTCAAAAGTAAAAATTAGAATCAAATATGTAGCCAGTAAATCGAAGATTTCAAAATACAAGTGCTCCCAGCGACAGGAGTTAAAGCACAGAAGTGACTTAAAATCACCCATGTCTCCAGCATGCTGCCCACACTGAAAAGCAATCAGTCAGACACTTGATGATGTTTTCATCTCCTGGCATCGGTTAATTGGAGAACCAGAGGATCTCATTGGTACACTATACTTAAATTGCTTTTTTTCAAGTTTTGGTTTTGAAATTAATTTTATTCAGTGTTACCCTTTGAAGAAGCCCATAAGGTTAACAGGGAGATTTGCCATGCTCTTGCTGAGCTGGGTTTTAATTTTTTTGAGTAGTCCCTGAGCCTGTTTGTGATGTTAAGTGCATTTTAGGGGTGGGATGAATTTGGTCGTAAATCACTGCACGTGTCTGAGTTGCAGCAGGATAGATTAGGTCTTAATGCTGAAGGGGTGGCTTCGTGTTATTTCCCACTTTACCCAAGCAGGGTTGATAGTGGCTTCAGTAGCCATCGGATTGTATTTATGGGAAGGCTCCGGGAGGTGTGGGGGCTGCATATGAAGTGTTACCATGTCTGTCTGTCTGTTGAGGGTCCTATCTGGGGTACTTCTATCAGGAGGTGTGTTGGTATGCAGGCAGAGTGCCTGGAAGGAAAAAAAAAGGAGGAGGAAAGAGGGGGGAGGAAAAAAAGCGTGTTTGCTATCACATTCTTTTCACACACTCTTCAGCCTTTATTACTTTGCCTGTACCTGCAGGTAGCTTCCACCTGCTGTGGTGGGCCATCAGATGAGAAGGCATCCTCTTTTGTATGAACCTGACTAGGATGCTGCCAGTTTTCACAGACAACTAATTTCCTTACCTATGGCGCTGAAAGATCGCACTAATGGGCTGTTTGGAGAGGGATATCGTTATTGATCTCTCTCAACTTTCCCTTTCATTAAAACAAACCTCCAGGCATAAAGGCAACATTCAGAATGTTGCAACTCATTCACAAAGCAGTGTCAGTGCCATGGTACCACGAGTTTCAGGGGATTATGGATGTGTTTTGTGGCTGGCTAACAACCCTATTGCACAGCTGCTTTATGTGGATCACATGAAGATGCTAGGAGTAACGCTTGGTTGGGGGGTGAGGAATTCTCCCCGCTCCAGCCCCTTCTGTCTGTCACACCACCCAAAAAAAAAAAAAAAAGAAAAAAAGAGAGAGAGAAGAGATTTACATTTAATCTTGCCAATGTCCTCTACCTTCAAGAAGGATTCATCGTGAAAGAATGGTATTGCCATAGCAACGAGGAATTTTTTTCAGATGGCTATAAAACTGGTGAATTTCCAAGACACAAAAGCTTGTTCAGAGCCCAGAAGTACCTGGATAGAAAACAAAACAGATGGTAAATTCTCTACAGCTCTTGCAGAATCATTTTTTGCCAGTTATTCTCCACTTTCCCCTATGTCCTAAATGTTTGTTTTACAATGAATTTGTGATCTGTGACAGATTCAAGACTTTGCTTAGTGCAGTTGTAAGTCAGCACCACCACAGCCTGTGCACATGAACATAATCTGTTAGAGACCGGAAACCTGCTAAGCTGCTCTGAAGCCATCAGGCTCTGTTTTCAGACTGCCAGCCATCAGAATCGTTTCTTAATTCTGTTACACAGAATGCTATTTCCTAAAGCTTAAGGAGTTGTGGTGTTGAGAACTCAGCAAACAAACAGTCCTGTCTTGTCAATGGCTTCTAAAGCCAAACCTGGACCTTACTGCAACCTGAAACTTGATTGTTAGCAGGGAAATTTTGATTATAAAGGGTTTTAAAGCCTGAACTAGTATTTTAGTACAAGCATCCTTCTCCGTGTATATCAAATATTATTGCCTTAATCACTTAGCCATTAATAGACATAACTTTTTGCCTTTATTCTAGCATGATTTCTGGCAATCATGAGAACTGTTGTATTCTGCAACAGCCGCAGAAGAGGAGGAGCCCAGCTTACTCCTAACACTTCTGCATAACATGTAACTGCAGAAGCAGTAGAAGAAAGGTATTATGGTTCAGCTGCCTTGAGACTGGCTTACCACGATTCAGGAAGAAGAGGCAGAAATAAGTGCTTGGTTAAGTAACATATTACTGGGTTTGTACTTCTTCTGTTGTTTTTTTGTAATGTAAATATTGAAGGCTTAATAGAAATTATGAAGGCATCCATGTTATCAATCTCTCATCTTGCTTCTCATAATTTAATAGGAATTTTTCCATTGGTTTTGGTAAGTTCTTCCTCAACCCATTGCCACTTGGCAAAGAGGAGAACCTCGGCTCTGTGTGTACAGAGAACCCTCCTTGTGTGACTTGTGAATGTTGCAGGCTGGGAGCAAAGCATGTGCAGAGTTCCCCTGCTGCACAGCACCAGTAAACCCTGGGCTGCCAATCCCAGAGAGCTGACACTGCTTTTGTGTTACACTTTGGGAATGTTAATTTAGCCTTTAAGTTAATTTCTGCTCTAGTTTTCTGGTCCTTCAGCTGCTCATGAACTCGTCAACTAGTTTTAACACAGAAAAAGTGATTTACTACATCTAGCAGGGCTGATAATAGAGGATTGGAGATAACTTGCCTTTATTTTTATGATGGAGTTCACCAGCATCAAATTTTAATTCTTAACCAATACATTTTCAGTTGTAATCCACTGTTCTTGAGCATATCTGTAGTCACTTAAATGGGCCATTTTAGGTCTTCCATCTGCCAAATGCCTGCAGGGGAAGTAATAACTACAGTTAAACCAGAATATAGTTACAATATGGCCCGTGCCTAAGTTTTAAAATTAAATGCCATGTCTTGAGTGGGAGAAGTTAAAACCACCCTCTGTTTCAAGCCAATTACTATCAATGATCATTCCTGCTAGGTCTGTAAGGAAAATGCAGATTACATAGCACATAAAGACCAAGGCATATTTTCTTCCTTGTAATCCTTTGGTTGTCTTTAACTTGTGATTTAATGAGGTATCTTACTTTGCTGTGTCACTAATCTGCTGCAAATCAACCACACACCAACAGGGATGGGACAGGGGCCTGCGGTGGCAGATTCTGACTCTTGACTGTACTTCCAGCTGGGATGGGAGAAATAGACCTTTGAGCTTCATGACCCACAGATGTATCCTGGGTAGTTGATTTAAAAATGATTGTTCAGCGGAGAAGTGACTTATTCTTACAGGAGAACAAATCATAAGCTGCAGTATTAGGATACAGTGGAAGTCTGTTACAGTATTTTCTTTATTATAGCAGATTTAACTGATCTTTAGCTGCTTTTCCTTCCACAGCAGTCCTTCTAAGATTTTTTCACTGTCTCTGAATAAAATTAAGTATTAATTCAAAGAAGTACTTGTATTAGAATATTTTTCAGAAGGGATCCTCATTCCTCATCCCAGCTTTCCTTGCTCTTCATCCAGTGACAGTTCAAGTCCCTTAGTACTACTGGAGTAGCATTTGGCACTGTGAAACCTGGGAATAGTAATCACGTTTCATTTCTTTATTTTACTACTAAGAGGCAGGATTTTTGGGACTTTATTACAGCACCATATGATGGTGTTGCAGTTTGGTGTA